>LTAE01008599.1:7855-20249 GCA_001647135.1 Pontederia paniculata | reverse complement strand
GCCTAGACGCCGCGCGTGGCCTTGTCCAACAAAAGGCCCCGGGACACTTACACGTGATATCTCTTTAGAGAAGTCATGCTTACTATTTCTCTTTTACCTTTATCTTATTTATAACTACTTGTTCTTTTCGTGGATAAGATTTAATTTACTTCTTTAACTTGTTGTTTGAGTTGTTATCGATGATGGATTTGGAATGCTATTTCCATGTTCCTCTTGCAGAGAATACTTACTGTTGACTGCAATTATGCTCTGTATATATTCTCTATAGAATAAAATGCTGAAAATGTAACCGGCTAAAGATGGAATGTTAGTCCGCTGATGTTCCTGATTGTGAACATTTATCCTTGAGATTATCACGCCCTTAATTGTATTCCTGTTCCAATTGTTATGAACAGAGGGGAGAAAAAATGAAACAGACTTCAATACTTGTACTGTGGATGACTCAATGGAAAATTTAAGAGCCTAATTGATCCATGATGACGAGAGAGATTCTGGAAAGCTTCTGCAAATCTGTTGCTGCAGCTTTCACATTTAAGATGCTAAACAAATTTGAATATATTTTAGGTTATGCACTCTCAATATATCCAATCTAGCTTATTATATATATAAAGCATAAATTTTCAAATTAATTGTCATTTTTCATATTATTATACACGGATATCTTAGTCAACTCCTTAGAATATTTTTTCAGACTAGGCCTTTGTTTGAATTGAGGTATTAGGAGACATAAAGTGAAAGATGAGTGGATGATGTTAGTTAAATCATATTTGGATAAAAAAAATTATAAGTCATATGAGATTTGGAGGGGTGAGTCACACCTCCAAATCTCAAATATATCATTCCACCAAATTGATGGAATTAGGGGAAATGAAACTTTCTAAACAAAATTACCCTTTTAAATAACTTTCTAAAATTATACTATAGTTCATTTAAAATGATATTCTTCCTTATATTATTTTAATTTATGATACAAAAATATTTGACTTGAGTTTATTTATTAGTTTTATTTTTTTCTATCTTATTTTATAATTATTTAGTACTTATATTTGTTTAACTTTTATTCATTCACATTTATTTTTTTTCGGACTAATTTTTTGTCATCTTGAATGTCATCATAATATTTTTTTTTCAAATTAACTATTTTTTTATTGAATTTTAGATAAATAATTATTTTTATGATCATTTTTACCTCTTAAAGTATTGTCATTTGAACACTATTTTTATTTATGTAATGATAATATTATTTTTTTATTTTTTTATATTTATCTATCATCTTCGATCTTTTTTAACTTTATTTCAAAAAAATAAAAAGATAAAAATATTATGAAAGAAACAAAATACATTGAGAAAAAAATAATACTAATGATAAGAGAAAAACATATAAAGAGATATAAATAATGATAAATATATAAATATTATAATAATATTATATTTTTTAAGGATCATATATAGTAATATATAATAAAGGATATAAATGATTTTTATCTAAATTATTCAAACATGACGTAGTTTAGTTTAACCCATCCACCACCATAAAATTTTATCCAAATATAAGTTTAATAATAATCCACCACATTTCATCATACTCCACCATCTCATCCTATATTCCATCATGTCATATCACTCCTTTATTAGTTAGTTCTTAAACAAAACCTAAGTGTTCTCTCTCTCTCTCCTTCATTATTTTTTTCTCATTTTTTTTATTTATCTCATTAGATTTCTTTGTTTGAATTTAAAAGGTTAGTATAACATTTAATGCTTTATAAAGCTTGCTTATTGCATTTTTTTAATCATGGCAAGTGACTATGTCCTGTCATTGCAGTTATTCAATTTCATTAGTTTTCATTTTCACAAGACATTACCTATGGACTTTTTGCATTCTATAATATTTATAAATATATATATATATATATATATATATATATATATATAAATAATATGATCATTAGCCAATAAACAATTTATCTTATATGTGTTAAGTCTGTCTCCCCTTCAACCGTTCCCAATTTTCTTTCTGGATATTTTTAATTTTAATTTTTTTACTTCTTTGTTATATATTTTTTTTGAGTTTATTGATAATTCTAAGGCTTCAAAGTCCCTCTAAGCTCATCATTCTCATTTATCTTTTTTTGTTCATCTTTTGAATTTTAAGTTTTCATTATCTCTTAGCAATTGAAACTTATAACACACTACCTCTTCACCTTAGCCATCGCCTATCTCTAAGCAATTATAATTTATAATTCACACCCTCTTCACCTTACCCACATTAAGCCCACTTCTATCTCAATTTAATAGAATAAATTTGTTACATTTTCACCTGATACTAAAATTATTTCAAATGAAGCTTTTCCTTTTAAACTTTCCATTAATTTTTTATGAACTTTTAAGTTTTAAATGTTCGACTCTCAGCATAACATCAAACCACATTATTATATGATAAATAAAATCTCTTTAACTTTATTAAGTAATATCCAAATTCTTTGCGATTAAGCTCTTTAACATTTTGCCACCATTTAAATATAGAAATTAGAAACATTTAATTCATCAATTAAATTTATTTATCATATATTTTTTACTTTTCCCCCTCATTTTATTCTGATATTTCTTCCATATATAACTGCTATTTCCTCTCCTCATTAACCATTAACATGTTTTCGCATCCTTAATTATATTACTAAAATAAAAGATAAAATAAGATGAAAAATCAATATTTAAAAGCTATAATATATTTCTTCGGATCCTCTCCTCGTTAATCATTTTAACAGATGTTTTCTCATCCATAATTATTACTAAAACAAAGAAGGTAAAAGAAAATGAAAAACCAATATTTAAAAAGTATAACATCTTCATTATCATTCTTTTAATAATATTTCCATGTATGCTACGGGACTTGTTTGACCCGATCTGAATTCAAATTCGATCCAACCCGATTGATTTTGTTAAAGTTGGATTGGGTCGGATCGATGACAAGTTAGTCATCGAATCCAATCCAATTGATCTTCATTGGGTCGGATTGGATCAGGTCGGATTATTGATTTACCCGATTTAATTTTTTCATATATTTTTAATTATTTTGTATAATATTTAACCTCAGTTATATTTTTAAAAAAAGAAATATATTTTTTTAAAAGTTTGTAATGATTTTAAAGAATATAAAGTATAATTTTTTAATATATTTTTATTTTAAAGTAATATAAATTTTTATCGAAAATAAATTGATTTAAATTTAATAAAAAGATATATAAAAATTTGGATTATCGAGTTTGAAAAATTGAAATACGTACTTGATCTATTGACGATCGGATTATGATCGAATCGATTCGGGTTCGACTCGATCAACATCCGATCCGATCAATTGAAATTGAATCGATTCGAATCGTCAAATTCATCGGGTCGATATCCGACCCAGTGAACGTGCCACCAGTGTCACCCACGCATACCACATCTTACCACCCTCAATCTCACCCCTTCCACGACCAAGTCTTACTTAAAAGGTGTCCAACGTGATAATTAAGGGAAAGTAGGATGATGACACTTTAAGTAACACTAATTAAGTGAAAAGAGAATATACCATGTTATCACTTGTCGTCAATCATTTAATGAGTTTTTAATCATAAGTTTTCTATGAAATATTTTTGTACTCGCACGATAAGATTAAGATATTCTTATCGACACATATATTATTTTATTCATTCAATTCATATTTAACTTGAACTCTATTCTCATGCCATGTTTATATATATATATATATATATATATATATAGTTTTATTTGTTCTCATTTTCCTCTTATTACTTGACAATTTTTTCTTTTAACTCATCATTTATTTATGCAGTGTGGATATTTTTCTATAAGTAATAATTACTTACAAGGTAAATAGAAGGGGAAAAGTCATTTGTTGCAATGAAATTTATTTTTTTAATATTTTGTCCCAAACAATCACATAAATTATAAAAAAAAACTCATAACTCAGATAATCATCTTTTTATCATTCTTTTCGTGAATTAGTTATTTAAACTTGAATCGTTTTAGATAAAATTGAGAAGCAAGATATCTCAGCACTTTCAACATATGAATTAAATATTTAAAGCTTTAATACGTTTCCTTCAAAATATTAAGATGCATTCGAAATATCTTTAATATTAAGGAAAATTATTTTACATTAGAAAATACTTATAAATATTATTAAATTAATAAATTCAGGAAATATGTATTGAAAAATCATTAGTATTGCGGGAAGCACAAGTAGAATGATTGAAAACTTGATTTCCATTTTGAAAATTGAACTTTCCTTATATATTTGAATTTAATGTAGCATTAATTGTTTTTGTGTCTTATGCTAATTAACTAACAGCTCTAAATAGGCATATTAAAAAAAATAAAAATAAAGATTCTAATTAAGTCTAGCTGCATCTTGATTTTTTTTCTCATTACCAATTTTTTTAGGAATACCCTCATAGAGTACTTCTAGAAGACCACACGATCAACAAAAACTAATGATGATATTTTAAGACGGTGCATAGCATTTTGCATTACACCTCATGGAACACATGATATTGTTCATTAATTTTAAATCAATGAGATCTAATTGTGTCATATGTTGTATGAGGTGCAATGCAAAATATGATACACCTCTATTTTTTTTCCTTTAGATAAAAAGAAATATCCTAGAATCTATCACTATATATAATTAACTAGAAACAGTCTTGTGCCTTCGCGCAAATACTTATGACACAAATATTTTAAGCATTATAATATATTATTAATTATATTTAATTTAATTATACATATAAGTGAATAATAGATATTTGGGTGGTCAATATCGGAATATTTCAATTGCCCTAGTCCGATCTTTTACAGAATCTTGAATATAAATTATTCTGATAAAAAATAATTAAAAAGTATACTATTCATTAATTATATTGTTGTCTATTATTAAATAAATAATATATTTTATGATAAATAAAATTATTGTGGTATAGGAAAGGTCAATTATTTAAACATGAAATTTCAATCATTAAATAAATAATCATCAATAAGGTTTGAAGAGAGGGAGAAAAAAGTGAGTGAAGCAATAAACGATTAAATATATGAGTTTCAGATGCCATGATATAAAATAAAAGAAAATTAAAAAAAAAAAATAAATATGACCCAAAAACTTAGAATGAATTTTGAGCATAAGAAATATTATATATATATATATATATATAAGAATATAATATAATATGTATAGTAAAATAATAAAAAAAATAACTTCCCAAAAATTTTCTTTCCCCTTTCCTTTATGCTTTGAAATAACCTTGATCCATGAACTAACCATTTCACTATAGTGCCTTCAGAAAGTAAATTTATCTTACTATCACTTTTCCTTCATTTGATCTTTGAAGCAGTGAAATAGGAACTGAGTCAGTTAAGTTGTTGCATGACAATATTTTGATAAAAAGAAAGAAAAAAGGGGATTGATAAATTAGAGGAAGAGATCTTTAACCATCAATCTTCCTATGTAGCAGACTTTGAAACAAACTTTGTTGTATGTAATGCTCACAGGACTTGAAGGATGACATGTTTCCTAGAGCATCAGGTATTGCACCAGTCAAATTGTTGTTAGGCAAATCCCTGAACCATAGAGCCAGTGACCACAAGTTAATATTCATCCATCCAAGCATATACGAACATGCCCATGAAAACTTAATAACAGCACCCGAAAGAGAGAGACCATATCTAAAATTCATATGTTGCATGATTAATCAATGCATGCACGCTTTGTTTGCAATGAACAAAGTCATGAGATATGGTATATGCCCCAAAAAATCTAAAAATAATGCCCCAAAATATGCAATAATTGGCTAATGTATTTATATCGGGAAAAGGAGTGTGCAGATCACTGTTATACACGTGTGTGAACTATTTTTTAATTAAGAAGATCATTAGTTGTGTCTTTACCCCTTCCAAAGGTAAATATTTATTTAAATATTAATTAAGAATATCATTATATGGGATGGACTGATTTTTCATCTTTAGAATTAAATTAGTAGAATGTGGAAATGAGAAATTAAGGAATATGTCTTACCATTTCAAAGGTAAATATTCATTCTTATTATTATATTATTTAATGTAATATGATTGACTGTCTTTTCACCTTCATAATTAATTAGTCAAATAAGGAATTAGCTCCTTAAAAAATATAACTGCAGTAGCATTAACTAATTAATTAATATAATAATATTTCCAACCTTACCACTTCAATGTAACTATTGTATTAAGAAAATTAACAATAAAAAAATTTAAAAAATCTACAAAATTAGTAGGTGAAATCCTGCAAGGGGAAGAAGACTTATTGCCTAGCTTTATCTATATAAGAATTAATTCGTGCCAGAAAAATACTTTGATAACTCAGGTTCAATATATGAATAAGGCTAAGCCTGTAATTCACAATTATTATAAAGAATTATTTTTCAGTAATTTCCTAAGAAAAATAGACTTTTATTATTTTTGCTAAGAAGATAGAGATTTTTTACTGAAGTATGAAATAAAATAGTTCCATAAGGCTTTAGATGCTAAAGAATTAGGTTTTTCCAGACTCTACTATTTTTCTCTTTAAATAAATTATTAAGATAAAAAGAATTTTCCCTTTCTAGCAGAAATCTTCCATTTTTTCGAATTATGATTTTTTAGCAATATTGTATCTTCGAATTTGGTTTAGCCGGTTGACCAATTAAGCTGGATGATCAGACTAGATAATAATAAAAATAATTTTTATGAATTTTATTTCTCATTAAGAATATTATGAAATACTATTTCCAAATTATTATGAACTATATTTTTATTTCAAAAATATCGATAACTTGTTGTATAAAAGTAAATATATAAGATTTGTATAGTATGTTAACTGTGAGATATTAATTATAAATGTGTAGGATTCATCACATTTATTCACATAATGTTGTATTTTCTTTCCATTTCTATTTCTATTTATGTTTCTTTTTTTTTCTTGTTTGTCAATTGCATATATTAAATGTCACAAAGTATTCCGAGTGAATAAAGTTACCCCAAAACCTACCATTTTTGGAGTCAACAAAATCATATCTTGCTTGATTTAATTTATTTATTTTTATTCATCCGGCCGGTTCAATCAAATCGATCAAAATTTTATAGTTGGACCGGAAAATTTGACCGATTTGATCGGCCTAACTGCTATCGCAATTCTTATTTTAAAAAAAATGCACTAATTATTTTACTTACATTTCCTTGGTAAATCATGATTTTTAGTTATATTCATTCGTGTATAAAAAATTTAACATTTTAGGGATCCTACAATTTAATTCATAGAATTTTACGATTATAAAATCTAACGGTATTTGTTCGATGGTCGAATTATTTTATGATTTCGATATTAACAACCATGTTCATATGCATGCTATCACTTAACCAGGTCCAGAATTGTGGCAGCTCCAATTAATGGATACATGGAATGGAGCTATCGCAACTTGTACCACTCGTACTCCCTCCATTGAAGGCTCAACTAAATGGCTGCCTGCAAGAGAAGGTGTTGCAAATAATCCACAAATGTGATGTGAGATTATTAGTAATATTCTCTCAATTATAATTTTTCCATATTTAAATTTTAATTATATATTTGTATATTTTGATTTCTCAAACTTATTTTAATTTGTCAGTTAAATTCTAAATCATAAAAAAAAATTGTTTTTACATAAAAATATATTTTTATTAAAACATTAAGTTAATAAAATTTTGAATAAAAGTTGACATAAGAATTCTATAAATTAGGATACATTGAAATATTAATATTTACAAATTTATTTGTAGCTTAAAATTACATAAGAATTAATTAGCTGTCAAGCATATTTCTAATTACTAAAAATTTAAATTTATGATTGTAATTTATTATATTAGAATTATTCATTATCTAAATTATATATATTGATGATGTAGATAATTTTAATAATAATCAATTTAATATGCTTTACAAAGTGAACCTATTCATTTAATGGGAGATGTTAAAATAAAATAATCCATTTGCTCGTTAATGCCCTCTCCGTCTTCCCTTCCATTTGCTCGCTCCTCCGTCCTCATCTCTTTCTCATCCAGAATTTTTGCACCAGGGTTTTGTCAAGATCAGATTTTGATATGCGAGGAGGTGGTTCCGGTGGGTGTCGGATCGATTTATAGCAGAAAGACGGGATCTTGCTCCGGCACAAAATGGGAGTGGAGTTCTAGGCGCCGGTGTTGGTGCTCTTGTTCGGCCGCCGAGGGGGTTGCGGCTCGTGATGGGGGTCTGCTGGAGTGCGCGAATTAAGTCTAATAGCACTTCTTCCTCAGGTAAAACTCATGCTGCTGATGCCTTTAGTCTGTTGCCTCCTTTGCTTAATCGAACTCATGTAATCGAACTACAAGCTTCTTGGAGCTCACTTGATGGCGTTTTTCTGGTGTTCTTATTTGAACATCGAGATAATGTCTTTTCTTGGAGGAAGAAGCTTTTTGGCCTGAGCTTTTGGTGGGTCTTTGAGTTCTCCACCTTTCTGTAGTGGAATCAATAATGCTTTGTGCACCTAGTAGTGGTATGGTTTGCTTGTCTTGCTTTTTGGGCAACGGTGAGCAGCTCTTTTGCTGAATTAGGTAAAATATTGGCATCCTCTTACCTTTTGATTGAGTAACACACCGGAGATTGCCTCGTTCCTACTGTGACCTTTTGGAGTAGTTTGTTTGGATGTATCCAACTTGAGACTTATAGGATCAGTGCCATTACCAAATTTGATGCCCATAAAAGTTGATTCTTGTCGGTTATTTCAATGTTCTAACATGTTATTACTGGTAAAAAAGGCTTCCATTTGAAAGAAATTTGATCGCACTTTTTTGGGGTAGCTGAACTCTGTGTAATAATTTGAAATGTACAGGAGCAAATTCAAAGAGTGTTAGCAGAAGTTCAACTGGGTTGACTGGATTCAGCAGTCGAGGTTCTTCAGTTTCCAGGCCTTCGACGGCTAGAAGTGAGGTTGAGATTTTGCAATCTCCGAATCTTAAATGCTTCACCTTCAGTGAGCTTAAAGCTGCAACCAGGAACTTCCGACCTGATAGTGTTCTAGGGGAGGGAGGTTTTGGTTCTGTGTTTAAGGGATGGATCGATGAGCATTCTCTTACAGCATCAAAGTGCGGTTCCGGAATGGTTGTTGCTGTGAAGAAGCTCAAACAGGAAAGCTTTCAGGGTCACAGGGAATGGTTGGTGAGTATTGTCATCACCGCCTAATGCATTCATCATTATTGAGAATCATGTCTGCCTTTGGTTTCTCTCCACTTGCAGGTTGCTTGCTTTCTTGTTTGCACATTTAAGAAATAAAGAAAGAGCTCTGACAGATCAAGTTGCATAATGCAAGTTTTAAATTTTGATTATTATTACTTGTTGACGATTGCCTCCTCTCTTTTTGTCTTCTAATCTGTAGGCAGAAGTTAACTACTTGGGTCAATTGTATCATCCAAATCTCGTAAAACTAATAGGATATTGCTTAGAGGATCAACATCGGTTGCTTGTCTACGAATTCATGCCACGAGGAAGCTTAGAGAATCATCTGTTCAGAAGTAAGATTCATCTTTTTACTGAGCATGCCTTTTGGTTTAAGTTCTTTTGTCATAAACTTAAATGAATTATCTTCCGTCAGTATCAGTTAAACTCATTATTTGGTTATAGTTCTCCTGCATGTATCTAATACTGCACTCAATGTGATCCAGGGGGTTCTTTTTTTCAACCTCTCTCTTGGAATCTTAGGATGAAGATTGCCCTTGGGGCTGCAAAAGGACTGGCTTACCTTCATAGTGATGAAGCAAAAGTTATATATCGTGATTTTAAAGCCTCAAACGTTCTCCTTGATACGGTATGTGACCCTCAATGCATTTAAACTGTCCCCTTGAACATACTTGCATCCTGTTTTGACAAAGTTCTCGTTGAAATGTGCAGAACTACAATGCCAAACTTTCTGATTTTGGTTTGGCAAAAGATGGTCCTACTGGTGACAAGAGCCATGTGTCCACTAGGGTCATGGGGACATATGGGTATGCAGCTCCTGAATACCTTGCAACAGGTACTTCTGCAGTCTGGTAGTTGTTCAGCAGCACTTATAACACCTGAACTGTTACTTTAATGACATGAAGCATATAGTTCTTATCAGCAGACCTCACCCCTGGCATCTGTAGGAAGAGAATTTCTTTTTTTTTATCAATATAGACCTTGTCATTGTCTGTTTTGCGTGTCGACACCATAATGCAAATTAATATCAAATCACATATGAGAGAAATGAATATAAAAATCAGCAGTGTCCAGCAAGAAACAGCTACCATTGAAACGAGAATTTCCAGCTCAGTACATCTACTGCCATTGACTAGTCCATCCAAGCTAATGTTTGGCAATAGGCATGCAATTATCATTCCTTAGTTCTCTTTGAAGTTGCATGACATGTAAAACTTATGTTTTCCGCATGACATGTAAAACTTATGTTTGATTTACTTGATAGAAAAAAAGTAATCAAAATCGTTCAAAGTTTTTCATTATTCATACTGAATTAATAATGTTGATGCATTAATGGATATAAAAGAATTCAGTTATTACTGCCTTTGCTTTATGTTTCCCCTTCGATTGGGTCGTCACATTACCCAGACAATGATACATGATTCTGCTTCCATAGGGCATCTAACTCCAAAAAATGATGTCTATAGCTTTGGGGTTGTTCTTCTTGAAATGTTGTCCGGGCGTCGTGCCCTTGATAAAAATCGCCCACAAGGCGAACACAATTTGGTGGAATGGTCGAGGCCATACCTCTCGCAAAAGCGCAAGATATTTCGTGTACTGGACAGCCGACTGGAAGGCCAGTACTCTCTTGAAGGAGCACATAAGGTTGGATCTCTTGCGCTACGTTGCTTATCCTCAGATGCGAATTTCAGGCCTTCCATGAGCCAGGTTGTGTCGATACTCGAAGAGCTCCAAGACAGAACAGAAGCAACCAGACCAGCACCTCGCAAAGAAGATATGGTTAAAAGCCAAAGCCTCGGCAACGGCAGCCAAGCCCCACGCAGGAGAAAACTAGATGAAGCCGTAACTGGAAAGAGTGCATATTCAAGGCCATCTGCTTCTGATCTTTGCTCATAAGCTGGAATTCCGAAAGGGATCTGTGATTCAGTAATTAACCATAGCTGGATTTCCTCAAATGTGATATAGGATATAATACATGCAGCAGAGCAACTAGTAGTGAAATGATTTGATAGATGCTTAATTGCTATATATGGAGTTCCTTTCTGTCTTCAACAAACTTAGGTTTAAGAGTTCATGATGTCATATATATATTTGGGTTCAATGTTTTTGTGAACCCAATAATAATTTAAATTGTACAAGCGGATGTTTTTATATACTGAACCATGAGAACATAGTGTTGCTTTTGTATTGTTATTTTGTATAGAACAATTTTTCTTTTGTCATAGTTTTATTTATATATAGATTTTGGTAATCAAAAGTTCAACCAGGTCAAGTGCTGATTTCTTATCCTAGTTTTAGATACCGATTAAATGTATACATACTGAAGTTGGCAAAACGCCTGACATCTTTGCTGTACAATTAGATGGTAAATATTTCATATGGAGAACATAAAAATCATCTGATCAGAAATGGAAAAGGAAATTACACTAATCCTTCAGTCGTTTGTTTCTTTGGAAATAAAATTTATAAACAAACGATTACCGAATAATTTTGTTGGGAAACAACTTGTTTTCCAGTTTTAAAAAATTTCCTGATATTTGATTGCATATGAAAAATAATTTTATAAATATAAATTGGTTGTGATGAATCTTATCAGGAAAAATAAAAAATATTATACTAACAATTTCCCATGGAAAAAACTAAACTTTCATCGATGAAAGAGAAAAGGAAAAAATGCATCACAACAATGCATCACTGATTCATCTGTTAATTAATTTAGCCGACACGGAGGAGGGTTTTTTTCTATAAAAAAGAAGCAAAAACTCATACGGTGATCATAAAAAGATGCATTTTTTTAGTTCCCAGTTCACTAAGGTATTTTTTGAGGTTTTTTTGTACATTTAAATTAGTAAGATGACCGTAAAATTGATGGTAAAGCGAGATTAAAAGATAGGGACAGACCCAGAACGAAAAGTTGTAAAATAAAAAAATCAAAAGGGGTCAAGAATTAAATTCTAGACTTCAATATAGTAATTAAAATCCTCTAACCACTGCACTAAGTAGATAATCTTATTTTTTAGCATTTATTTTATATATTGATTGTATCTACTAGTATATATATATATATATATATATATATATATATACTATATATAAAAGAAGGGGGGGGGGGGCGTGTCTTATGCGGGGCGCACA
>LTAE01008597.1:4818-21206 GCA_001647135.1 Pontederia paniculata | reverse complement strand
GAGAGAGAGAGAGAGAGAGAGAGAGAGAGAGAGAAGACAACATAGTCTATTTAATAGAACACAAAAATCCCATACAAGTGGGTCAGTAGGTGAAGAGAGAGAGAGAGAGGTGCTCATTCAAGATTCCATCAAAAGTTAGGCTGCTAAGCCAGCAATGTTGACCTCAAAACTGACTGGTCTGAGCCACTGTGAAAGTTACTTGTGTGGGCCTCTATTCATGAATTATATATGAATATAATCTCACATTTATAAAAATAATGCTAAACTAAGAAAATAATGTACTTATAATATGAAACACAAACAAATTCCTTGATCAATTAATTCTTCAACTGATAGTTTACAGTGTCAGTTTTTTTTCTCTAGTATTTCTTCTAATATACTTTTTGTATACAGCATATGATGCCTATATAGCTTTTACTGGCCTTCTTATGGTGGCAATTTTTTAGTAAACAGAAGTACATGCATGGGTCATGTATACATGTAGGTTTAATTATGTATATGATGCTATAAATATGTGTATATTTATATATCGATAAGAGTCCTTCTCGGATTTGAATAGGACATATTGGATGAGTTCATGTATCCGTGATCTTTTGCTTAGTAGCATTTTCTGGTAGTTACTGTTCACATGTTGATTTGAATCGTCATGTTTGTATCCTTCTTAGTTTGCAAGAACTCTTAGACTTATCTACATGTTGGTTGACTGTTATATGTTTAGAAGAAATAATAAATGTTTTATGTTATATAAGAAGGTGATTAGAAAGATCAACATGTGAATTTAGTAAAGTTTTTCTAATGCAAATTCATGCTATAATAATCAATGGAGATAAGTTGTTTTGACTAGTAGTACGTAGTATGGATCACAACTACACGCAGCTGATTAGCAAATAGGAGTTAATTTGAGCCCCTTATCGATCTAGAAGTTGTCCATGGCGATAATGCATAAACTCCAATCCACTGATAAAATATATGTCCAACACTAATGAGATTTTTGAAAGGTTTACATCAATATTAATTATACAGGATGATCCAAAATTCGATTCCTACGTTGCCTCAAAGCTTTAGATATTCTAAAAAATATAATAAGAATTAAAGAAATAATATATAATAACTATTTTAAATGATTCCTTGTCCAATTAAGTTATAAAACTGACATTAAATTAATAATTTAGTATTGTCTTTTTTTTTTTTTTTGAGGAATGGATACTGTCTTCCACTGTTCTTGATAACTATATGTTCATGAGTTACTTTAAAGAGCTTATATTTTCTTAAGGTGGTTGGAAGTAATATTGGAATAACAATTAAAAACTTGACCTTGGTCGTCATAATAGTGAGCGATTAGTTTTGGTCTTTGCCAACCAGGGCCTTAATTAGAATATCATTTTGGACATTATCCAGATAACGTGAATGCATGATCATAAAAAAATAAGAGTTATTTTTTATACCTCTGAACGTTTTTTCACATCTAATTCTGTATTTGTAGATTTTAATCATTCAGCTTATGTCAATTTGATATTTAAAACTCTTCGATTAAATTTCATCCATAATTTTATTAATTATTTTTTAATAATTATGAAATGCTAATCATATCTTACTCCTTTAATATATGAAAAAAAATGAAAAATAACAACATTAACACAATATTTTATTTTTTAAAAAAAATATTATTAATTTTTTTACTTGTGTGCTTTTTTTTATTTTCTAATAATTTAACGAATTTTTTAATGAAACTTAACGGAAGAATGTAATTTTTAAATCAGTTTATTTATAATTTAGAATTAGTTAAAAAAATTATAATTTATTAGATGTTGAAAAAAATAACCTTCGAAACAATATAGACATTACATAATTGAGAATAATAAGAGCCCAATGCGCCTGCTTAAAGCTAATTGTTTATATAGGATATTTCTTTCAGGGTTTAGCTTCTAAAGGATGTTTTTTTTATTTAGAATTGAAGAGAAAGATAATTTGTTCAATCTGCCATAAGAAATGGAAGGCAATAAGTGTAATATCCCGAATAAAAAAAGGAAAATCAAAATGTACCGTTTCCAAATTGGACATCGTGCCTATTTTCTCGCCAACGTGATGGACTGCCAATGTTAAATATATATAATTAGGAGATTTAAAGTTTATTTTCACTCAAACTCTATCTATACCCTAATCTTAGATTATCTCTAAATCATGAGAAGAAACCCTCGAGCCATATTAATTTGTCTCAAGTCATTAGATATTCCTTTTCTCTCTTCTCTCCCGTTCTTTCCCTCAAGGTCTAAGGGAAGACAAAATTTATTTTAAATTTTTTTTATCTTCCTTCTTGGCCTCACGCTAAGACGATTATATAAGAGAAACAATAGAGGAAGAATGTGAAAAAGTCTAAAGCACGAGAGAAGAACTTTAAAGATAGTTAGGAAAGGTATATATGTAAGTGGACCCTTAAGGTTGGTGAAATTTATCTCTCTACTGGATTTAATATTTTACCCATGAAATTTAAAGATATCATATTTTATCAAGGGCTTAACGATTTTTAATGATAGATATCATGATAATTAGGGATTTTATATATGTTAAATCATGTTTCTAAGCTTTAAAAAATAGATCTTATTCAGACAGGAATCGACAACCTATCGAACAACACGGATCATGTTGACCCTCGTCACGACCCACGTTGATCGTCTGAAAGAGATGACAACATTGTCATCCCAACATACGGACATGAACCATGTCACCAAGACGTGGCCCGGTCGATCGGCCAATGAACTAAAAAATGCGGACCATGTAGACCGTGTCATCTAGACGCGGGTTGCATCGTCTCGCCAAAAGAAAATATGACGTTGACATGGTCGTAACTCCTATGAACATGAATCGTGTTTTCGCCAATGAGAACACGAAAATCTAAATAAATCGCGTTCTGTGGAACCAGACCATGTTGAACCTAGATTTATTATTACCCATCGCCCCAACCGAACCGGATTCGGGAATAGGAAACCTAAAGGTGTTATAACGTAATTGAAAAAAATGTCCCATGATTAAATACGACATGGACCACGTCCTAACTAAATGATACTAGCAACACAATGTGCATCGATAAAACCGTAACGTAAAGGATGATGCTAACTGAAATCGATCGTGCTCTATGAGGAGGAAGGCATGAAATTGTGCCTACATGAAACGGTCACTGTCGCACCTTAACACTGACCTTTTTCCCCTAGAATTGCATGCCAACTAAAAACGAATAGTGTCCACCTCATACGTAGGCCGTTTTCTAGAAGGCAGAATGATGAATGTTATATATATATATATATATATAGAGAGAGAGAGAGAGAGAGAGAGAGAGAGAGAGAGAGACAAACAATTGTGATTGATATGTTTATTAAAGAAAAGAATTAAAGAAAGAGTAAAAGTCTTAAGAAAAGATAAGAAAAAATAAATGAGGTAAGATAAAAGTTGTGGGTTTTATGTGCAATAATTGTCAAAAGGATCAAAGAACAAAAGATAGAGACATGGGGTGTAGCCGAAGGAAAATAATAAAATTTCACGACGGTGAAGGCAAAATATGATTCTTCACCCTGTGCAATGAATTATGGACTTTCACCATATAGGAATTCCACCTATCATATAGGATCATTGTGGTGATGTACAACCATTGACGAAGATAATGAAAGTGTCATGATATCTCTTAAAAGATGAAGAGCTATTCACAATATATAAGATCAAAGATGAAAGAAAGTTCAAGAACAAAAATGAAAAAAAGCAAAGAAAATAAAGAAAGATGAAAGAAAGATGAAAGAAAGAAAGTAAATATACAATTATGAAAACATAAAAAGTTTATACATGACAAATACGTTCCTAAGAAAAAATATACAAAGTTAAAAGAATAATATGTTGGATGCAAAGAAATATGTGATTGGTTGTGCATATTTATAGTTCTTTATGTTTTTATTACACACTTTATATGTAGAGGCATGATAAAAATTATTTCTCCAGTATTTTATTTTATTTACGTTATTTGAACCTTACATATTGCGCGTTAACTCATCAAAGGTTTCATCCCCCGCATTTGTGTCTTGCAGGCATACAAAGCTAAGTGATGATGATGGTGGCGTGAACGACGTTGATGTTCATGACGACATAATATTATTGCACATGATTTGGACTAGATCTAATGAGATATCAATTGAATATAATTATAATATAAAGTATTTGATTAATATGATATTAGTTCTTATTTATTATTAAGTCTTTCATAATGTAAAGTTTTAATTTATTTGAATTTTTGCACATGCATATATTTACTTGATTATTAAAAAAGTCAAAAAAAATCAAGTTGAATCATGAAAGTTAAGTTCGAATAACGTCTCTAAGAATTCTCTAAATATTCAACTGGGGTGTTACAATAAAATTAACAACAATTAGGTATAAATAAATGTACAAAATAGGAGTCACACCTGCATACTCCTATTGTTATAGTGATCAGTCATGATCCATGTGATCACAGTCGTGATGATACACGCGATGTGTGATCACAGACACGCCGCGACATCGGAGGCAATCCCAGCGATTGTGCTCCCAACTGTGTGCAGTTGTCAGTGCGAGGTTAAACGCATATGTATGTGTGTTTGAATAGTAGTTGCTCCATAAACGAAAGGAGCGAATCGGTGTTAGTGGCGTGTGATTATCGCATGTAATGACCATTACGACAAGGACAGAGTACAATGGGCATACGACCAGTATAAAGATATTGTACGTGTACAAGGAGCCTCCATCGTGCATACAAAACCCTTCCTCTTCCTTCTTTCTCTCCATCACTGATATAAATGTAATGCCACCATGATTAGCTAATTTGTATCACTCCCCAACAATGGGGTTGAAAGTCTTTTCCACATAGGTTGATCGATAGTCATAATATCAAGTTATATCATGATCAGAATTGGCTAATGATCTTAGTAAAAGGAAACATAGAACACATATGCATGGACTTATAAGTATAGAGTAAAATCTTTTTTTGGGAAAAAATGTTTAATTAATCATATTGTAGTAATTTTAAGATAAAGAACATAAGGTTGTTTCTAATTAAGTGCCATAACAAAATTATGTTTTCTTTGTTTCACTATGTACACTTAAATTTAACATTAAAAAATGGAATGCGGCGATATGTCAATTGATTCAGCCAGGTAGGTTAACACTTTTTTGGACTATATGATCTCATCTTTAATGCTGTTTTATGTTATATTTTGTAATCGGATTTGTCTTGCTTACGATAATGAAAAAAAGAGACAAAAGTTTTTTTCTTAAAAAAAATCATGTCCTATAAATTAAGCACTATTCAAAGAGACAAAGATGTGCAACATTTTTCCCTTAAAATCAAGCTAACGACGTATAAAAAAAGGTCAGATGCATTTAATCTTATCGTACTCGCAATTTTTATTAAAATATTAATACACTATACTTGTTGACTAAGAATTTTCCATATCTTTTTACATGCCCTTTTTATCTTTTATTTCTCTTTTCATTTTTTTAACAAATAAAAATGCATACATTTACCTCTCATTGTTTCATTTATATTTGGTGGAATCGTTCCAATTTGACCATATCTTTTTTTTTGGAATGCACTACTTTTAGTTTTAACCTAAAAATCTTCCTAATACTCACATCTATAAAATATTCTAAAAAATTAATAATATTGCATCCTAATATAACTAGAAGGCAATATCCTTCTAAATTAGGAAGATATAGTATTGCTTTTTTTTTTTAATTGTAGAGTTAAGATATGATTAATTTAAAGGCAAGTTCCTCCTCAATATTTTGGAATTTAACCCAAAACTATCGATCCAATCCATCTTCACTCATCTTTTCTTGGGGATGTTGAACATATCTCAATAAATTAATAAAAGATCATGCTCAAAATCTTTTAAAATCATTCATCGTTGATTGTGCATTGGGTGATTGAAATATGCGCATAAATGCTTAGTAGATATATTAAACTATATATATATATATATATATATATNATCATGCTCAAAATCTTTTAAAATCATTCATCGTTGATTGTGCATTGGGTGATTGAAATATGCGCATAAATGCTTAGTAGATATATTAAACTATATATATATATATATATATATATATATATGTTGGGTACGACGAAATTTTATAGATATTATTTTCCTAATGATAATAATACTATATTGGAGATTTATTCTTTTTACCAATTGACTAATCTCATCATATGTTGGCAGTCATACTATTGGTTCAAAAAATCCATATATCCAAGCCCAAGAGCAAGTTTTCTTGTTCTTCCTTTTTTTTTCGGGGAAAAAAATCTTTTGTGTACATCATGCAGAACAGCAACAAAGACTGATCATCGATGATCTTATCCTGGATGCATGCATTGACAGTCATGTTTCAATATTTCTTTAAACTTTTTTATCACTAAGAAAACTTTAACAATAAAAAAATATATAATTATTATGATGGACAAAACGAAATAGTGCATGAAAACGAAATCATTTGATGCTTCATGTGAAATGAATCCAGTAGCTAAAATTTTGACCACTTCAATAATCGACTGTATTATTGTTTTTTTTCCTGATCGTAACATGATTTAGTCACGAAATCATAACTATGATATATTATCGGTTGATGTATTTAACGAAGTGAGAAGAAAATATTAAATGAAAAAAAAAACTATTTTTTTTAGCTAGTTAAAATAACCTTCCACCGGCGGCTCTCGGGTGATAGAAAATAAATTATTTAGTTAGGGAAGAGTCAATAGAGAATTAATGATCGCCCGGTGAGGGCAAGTCCGAGGAAGCTTCTGAAAATTGATAAAACTTTGGATGGAAGGGGAAGTCAGTTTAATTTTAAAATTTGAAAATAAGTGATGATGCAGCAAATTGATTAGTATCTGTCTCATCGAAATTGTCTTTTTTATTTAAAAAAAATATTCATTTGATACATATTGTGATTCAAATATCAAACTTTGACTTTTATTTTTATTATTGTTACTATGTAATATGCTATTTAACGTGGATGAGTTTACAATGCATGATTAGAAATCAATGTCTTATTAGTAATTTAGCAATAACTAGGTACGTGACATTAACTCACATCAAGTTTAAAATCCTTGAAAAATTAATTTTTTACATATCAACATATTGAATAAGTGGAGCGACATGCATATATACATAAAAAAAGAAATAAAGTAAATGAAATAAAAGATATTGTGATTTCTTAATTCCTATATATGAAACGAGTCTAATTTATACATGTTTCGTATTTTAAGTATGTATTACTAAAATTAAGGGTGTTCACGGGTTGGATTTGACTCGATCCAAATTCAAATTTGATCCAATCCAATTAATTTTATTCAGATTGAGTTGAATCGAATTTATGATAAATTAGTCATCGAATTCGATCCAACCTGATTTTTATTGAGTTGGATTGGATCGGGTCGGATCATCGATTTATCCGATTAATTTTTTATATATTTTTTTAATTATTTATTCATAATATTTAATATTAATTATATTTTAAGAAAGAAAGAAATATATTTTTTCAAAGGTTAGTAATAATTTTGAAGGATATAAAATATATTTTTATAATATATTTTACTTTTAAAATAATATAAAATTATTATCAAGAATAAAATGATTCAAATTTAATAAAAAAATATATAAAAGTTCGGATCATCGGGTTGAGTCGGATTGATCGGGTTCGAAAAATTGAAACTTGTACTCGACCTATTGATAATCGAATTATGATTAGATCGATTCGGGTTCGACCCAACTAACGATATGATTCGACCCAATTGAAATTAGATCAGTTCGAATTGTTGAATTCATCGGGTCGATTCATCCGGTGAACACTCCTAACTAAAATTTGCATAATTTATCATGTCAATATCAATTGAATAGGAGTATAAATATACACGTGTTGATGTATCTTTGTCGATAGGTTTAATATAAGGAAGAAAAAAGTAAAATAAAAAATTAAATTCGAGATGTCTACGATGAATTCGCAACGAGAGCAGATAGCTGACGTCATTCCAGCAAATTTTGAGAATAAGATTAGTTATCTAAAAGGTGATATTAAAATTTGAAAATTAGCATTAAATAGTTTTTTTTCAATTTTATCTGTTCTTTAATTCATAGGTATTAGATATTAATATCACCTATATGCCTATTTATATAAGGAGAGAGAAACAAGAACCAGAGGCAAAACAGGCACTTAGAGAGAAAGAGAGAGCTCTGGTGATATCTATTCTGCTACTTGTCTGTACTTAAATTCGTAGGCGCCGTTTGGCTCTGAGGTAAAAATTGGATTTTTTTTCTTCTTACAAAAAAAAAAAAGGATCTTTTTTGCCTGTCCTGGATTCTGAGCTTTTCGTGTTTTCATATCCAGTAGGGAAGCAAATCATGGGCAGTAATGTTTCCTGAATTTTTTTTCTTACTTCTTCGTAAGTATTGAGTTAATGCTGTTTTTGTTGGAGTTACTATTGTTGTTGTACTTGGATAGGTTCCGAGAACTCGATCTTCTTCTGATGTTTTCTTTTTCTTGTTTATGTTGTTCATAAATATTTGCAGGCGTCTGATACTCTGAAAACTATGAGATGATTTAGATAGAAAAATCGATTCTTTTTCTTTTTTCTGAGACAGACTAGGAATTGGTGAAGTGTTGGGGTCTGCTTCAGGAGCTTTCTATGAATATGAGTTCAGAAATGAGGAACGGCTTCAATCCTGAAGAGGCAAGTGCTAATGGTCTTCAAATTGGAAGGCAATACCAACTACTATCGTTGCTGAAGCAGCATCTGTTGGAGGAGGATGAAGAGGAGGAGGAGAAAAATGGTTTCTACAGTGGCCCTCTTCACAACACACAAAGTAGGGCACCATCTTCTTCTTCTGATTCTGATTCCACAATTTATGCAAATTATATGTCATCCGGTAATACCATCAATGATGGATTCAATCATGCTGAGAGAGTGAGAAGTGTCCTGGAGTTGCCGCGGCAACAGCAGCAGCTGCAACCCACTTTGAATCATGAAATCAGCTCGCTGAACAACATCCACCAAGATGCCCCAGAGGCTAAATCCAGTGCCTTCAACAATGACAGCAGCTTTTTCTTCACCCAGAATGCCACTAACAGCTTCAATTTAGACGGGCAGCAGCTTATCTTCAATCAGAATAACATGTCCTCTGACACAGCAGCACCCCTTATGGAGTCAAGCTCCACATCTACCGGAAATCGCACCGAGTCTAATTCTCCGGAGGATTCCGACATCTTTTCCGATATGGTCCTCAAGTACATCAACCGAATGCTGAATGAAGAGGACATAGAGGACAAGTTCGACATCTATCCTGAGCATCCAGCTATCCTGGCTGCAGAAAAGCCATTCTATGACATCATAGGAGACAAATTCTCTCCTTCTCCTGATGACCTGCCTCCATATTTCAGAAGTAACCAAGAGAGCTCTGATGACAATGCTGGTGATTATTTTGAGAACTTCAATAGGATTGATGATGCTAATGTGATGCTTGGAAATAGCCGTCCCTCCGATAAGGTTGAGTATCATCAGCTGCAGGCAAATCCTGATTCCCTTAATGTTATTCATGGGATGGAGGACTATCCTTCGGGATTGTCCGCAGCATCTGAACTGTTTCCTGCTTGGCAGTTCCAGAAGGGGCTTGAGGAGGCACACAAATTTCTTCCAAGTGCTGATAAGTTGGTGATCAATTTAGAGTCTAATGGTTTTCACATGCCTGAAGAGCCAAAAGAAGGAAGGGAGTCAGTGAAGTCTGAGAATGGAGAAAGAAAGCATGTGATTCATCAGTCAAGGGGGAAAAAGAATCATAACAATGCTAATCTTGATGTGCAGGAGGGCAGGAGCAATAAGCAGTCAGCTACTTACACAGAAGAGTTTGTTCGGTCCAAAATTTTAGATGACATATTGCTTGGTAAGGGGGAGAATTGTGTTGGGGATGTTTGTGAACCTCAAGGAACCTTGAATGATGATTCCAGCAAAAGTTCTCATATGGCTCATTCTAAAGGGACAACCGGTTCCAAGGGACGAGGGAAGAAGCTGCAACCTAAGAAGGAAGTGGTTGATCTTCAGACACTGCTAATTCACTGTGCCCAGTGTGTGGCCGTAGATGACCGTATAGGTGCCTATGAGTCGTTGAAGCAGATCCGAAAACATGCAGACACCCATGGAGATGGCATCCAGAGGCTAGCTCATTACTTTGCCGATGGCCTTGAGGCTCGCTTAGCGGGCACAGGGAGTCAGGTTTATCATTCTCTTATCCTGAAGCGGATACCCATCACCGATATCTTGAAAGCTTATCAACTTCACGTATCGGTATCTCCTTTCAAGAGAATTGGTTATTACTTCTCAAGCCAAACTATTCTGGATGTCGCTGAGAAGGCAACAAGGTTGCACATAATAGACTTTGGTATATATTATGGCTTCCAGTGGCCATGTTTCATGCAACGACTCTCTAATCGCCCTGGAGGACTTCCAAAGCTTCGGATTACTGCAATTGATACGCCAATGCCCGGTTTTCGTCCCTCAGAGTTGATTGATGAAACTGGGCGCCGGTTAGCTTATTATGCTCAACTTTTCGACATTCCATTCGAGTATCATGGCATTGCAACTTGTTGGGAAACTATTAAGGAGGAAGATTTAAACATTGATAAAGATGAAGTTCTGGTCGTCAACTGCATGTTCCGGATGAAGAACGTCGCTGATGAGTCGGTGCTAGTAGATAGTCCAAGGAATGTGGTTCTGAATATGATAAGAAAGCTGAATCCGGCTGTATTCATCCATGGGATCGTCAATGGTTCATATAATGCCCCTTTTTTCGTTACACGTTTCCGAGAAGCTTTGTTCTTCTACTCAGCCTTGTACGATTTGATCGAAACGACTGTGCCACGAGAAGATGAATCGAGGCAGCTAATTGAGAAGGTCATCTACGGGCGGGAAGCTTTGAATGTCATATCATGTGAGGGTTCAGAAAGGGTGGAGAGACCTGAGACTTACAAGCAGTGGCATGTCAGGAACATCAGGGCAGGATTCGTGCAGCTTCCGCTGAATCCTATTATTGTGAAGAAGGCAAGGGCTAAGTACAAAACCTCCTATCATAAGGATTTTGTTATAGATGAAGATAACCGATGGCTGCTGCAAGGATGGAAGGGGAAGATCGTTGCTGCTGTTTCCACATGGAAGCCTAATATTTGATCATAGCTTCTCGTCTTGTTTAAACTTTTATACTTTGACTGGATACTCAACTTCCACTTTGATGGACTCTGGTTGATGTTGTTCATTCCAGGTAACTTCACTATCTGCTTTCTGCTTTTGCGTTACGCGAAATGTTTGATCCAAAAGTTTGCCTTCATTCAGTAGAGAAATTCTCACAGAACATTTTGTTTTCAGTCAAGGTGATTGCTACATGACTTGGTAGCAGAAGATGGTCAAGCTTATTGGAGTATTTTTTTTCTAGATCCTGAAGTGTCATGCATCTGTTCCAACTTTTTTATATGGATATATGTGATATTAAGTTGTCTTATCTTGTACATAGTTCTTCCTTATTGTTTGTGTGCTTGAACAATCAACATGTTACTTTCTTGATTAAAAGCCTAAGTTTTGATGCATAGGATGTTATGAGAATGAGTTATTCATTCAAACTTTAGCCGGAAAATTTCTTTGAATCATCTCTTTGTTCTCTCCTATTGGTATCCTCAGGATTTCAGCAACTTAAAACACTCTAATATACTGTTTGTTGGTATTTTTCAATTTTATGTTAATGAATCTGAAAAAGGTCTTACAAGTTGTAATTGACAAGATGAAAATGTATTTTTAGATGAGTTGGAGGTAGAGAATGGAGAACAAATATGAGCCTTTAAATTTTAGCATTGAGATGTGAAGCTTTGGGAGGGTATAGATGGTCAATGATGAAAATACACAGTATAGTCCACAATATCTTATAAAGTTTGGCTTAAACTGACAGGTCTGGGCCACTGTGGAAGTTACTTATGTGGCCTTCTTTCCATTCTGCCAAACTAGTAGAGATATGCATAGGATAACAGCAAGAAAAAAAAAAGAAAATTTAGATCAACAAAAGGTCAATTATTAATGTTATAAGTCAAACCTTCTTCTTCTCACTTGCTCATAAAAATTCTTCATAACAAATCGGTGCTCAACTTTTTTTTTTCATTTCCATGAAAAGTACTCAATAACATCTAACCATATAATTTTCTTCGTTTTATGCCTCCATCAATTTGATTATATTATGTAGCTTCTTAATATTATATTATGAAATCAATACGAAAATTCGCAATTTGTGATGAACGATCCAAAAGAACAAAAACTTCATGCATATTTTTTTTTGCGGCGGAATGACTGCGCAAATCACAATATGTGTGGGTGCACTATAATTAATATAATTAATGATATAATAATTATTATTAAATATAATTAAAATAATTAGTTATTTTTATTAAGAAATGAAAATTTAGTTGAGCATTAATTGTATTTTCTAAGATATAAATATAACAATTGTTCTATGATAACTGTCACTTTCATATCTCATAAATATTATAAAGTTTAGTTAGATAAAATGAAAAAAAATGATATTTACTATAACTATGTAATAAGTTTGATATATAAGTTGAATAAAAAGTTAGAATCTAAAAAGATAATACTAAAGACTACCAACAAAATATATATCAAAATTTATGAAATAAATATAATAATATCAATATTAGCTTAGGTAATCAAGTATGCAAATAATGACAAAAGAATAGAAGAATCATGAACATTATAAAGAAATGGGATATTTACTCATCGTCATAGTTGTTGAGATCGTGATCCTAATCATAAGATTGGACAATCATAATTCACTGATCTCGATCTTAACTAAATGATCGAATTCGTAAAATTGTCGGGATGTAGGATCGATAAGATTTCACTAATCCTACTATATTATTTTAAATATATTTTTTTCATAAATTCTTTTAAAGAAATAAATGTTATAATTATACTATATTATATTTTATTTTTAAAGCATAAAATAGTGGAAAAATAGTCAATGATAAAATTATTTTGAAAGTACTTAAAAATGATTGGATATATGTATATTTTTAATGGGCATAAAACTAATATATATTTTTTAATAAAATATAAATTAAAGCCATAATATATTACATTATATTTATAGAATTTTATTTTTAAGCATATAAAGTTTTTAAAGCCATTCATATTTGATCCATCCATTGAGAAAAAAGGCTACTTAAAGCCATAATATGTGTAACAAATTATTTAAAATGCTCATTAAATCTAACTATCACTCTAACCACCAATTAAGCTTAATATTAAAATAATGAGATAATTATAGATCTTTCATTCTCTTAAGATTTTTCTTTAAAATATTGAAAACAAATAAAAATGGTTGTTTAAGTGAAGACAATTGTTGAGTTTTTATGCACGTCACAATTAATTGATGACATTTCATAAAATGTTTAAATTCAAAATTTAATTTTCATCATTGATTGAGATGCAAAAAATTAACACAAATATGTAAGGATATCAGAAAAATATAAAGATTCACAAGACAATTTTAAAACATTATAAACAACATATTGTACGGAATCCAAATATTTGCCGAGAACAAAAAGAAAGAGCGTAAGCCAAGCACCACAACAATTATTTTATGATAACTATCACGTTCATATCTCATAGTATTATAAAGTTTAGTGAGATAAAAAATGATATTAACTATAAATATATAATAAATTTGATACATAAGTCGAATAAAAAGTTAGAATATAAAAAGATAATACTAAAAATTACCATCAAAATATATATCAAAATTTTTGAAATAAATATAATAATATCAATATTAGCTTAGGTAATCAAATATGCAAATAATGACAAAAGAATAGAAGAATTAGGACCATTATGAAGAAATAGGATATTTGATCATCTTCATGGTTGTTAAGTTCGTGATCTTAATCATAAGATCGTAAGATCATAATCGACGATCTCGATCTTAACTAAATGAACGAATTCATAGGATCCCTAGAAAGTGAGATTGGTAAGATTCCACTAATCCTATTATATTATTTTAATTTTTTTTCTTTTTTCATATTTCTTTTAAAGAAATAAATGTTATAATGATAATATATTACATTGTCTTTTTAAAATTTAATTTTAAAGCATAAAAACTGGAAAATAATAATTATAAAATTATTTTGAAAGTATCTAAAAAATGATTGGATACACGTATATTTTCAATGGGCATAATATATATATATATATATATATATATATATATATAATATTAAAACCATAATATATGCAATAAATTATTTAAAATGCTCATTTAATCTAACTATTATTCTAGTCACCAACTAAGCTTAGTATTAAAATAATGGCACAATTATAGATCTTTCATTCTCTTAAGATTTTTCTTTAAAATATTGAAAACAATTAAAAATGGTTGTTTAGGTGACACAATTGTTGAGTTTTTATGCACGTTACAATTAATTGATGACATTTCATAAAATGTTTAAATTCAAAGTTTAATTTTCATCATTGATTGAGACGCGAAAAAATAACACAAATATGTAAGGATATCAGAAAGATATAAAGATTCACAAGACAATTTTGGAACATTATAAATAACATATTGTACGGAATCCAAATATATGCCGAGAACAAAAAGAAAAAGCGAAAGCCAAGCACCACAACAATTATTTTATGATAACTATCACTTTCATATCTCATAGTATTATAAAGTTTAGTTAGATAAAAAAAAATGATATTTACTATAAATATATAATAAATTTGATAGATAAGTCGAATAAAAAGTTAGAATATAAAAAGATAATATTAAAGATTACCATCAAAATATATATCAAAATTTCTGAAATAAATATAATAATATCAATATTAGCTTAGGTAATCAAATATACAAATAATGATAAAAGAATAGAATAATTAGGAACATTATAAAGAAATAGGATATTTACTCATAATATCGCACGAACATAATCAACGATCTCGATGTTAACTAAATGATCGAATTCGTAGGATCACCAGGATGTAGAATCGGTAAGATTCCACTAATCCTATTATATTATTTTAAATATTTTTTCTTTAAGCATACTTTTTTTTAAACAAATAAATGTTATAATGATAATATATTACATTGAGTTTTTAAATTTTATTTTTAAAGCATAAAAAGTGGAAAAATAATAAACTATAAAATTATTTTGAAAGTATCTAAAAAATGATTGGATATATGTATATTTTCAGTGGGCATAAATTTAAAATATAAATATAAATTAAAGCCATAATATATGTAATAAAAATTATTTAAAATGTTCATTTAATCTAACTATTTCTCTTGTCACCAACTAAGCTTAGTATTAAAATAATGGCACAATTATAGATCTTTCATTCTCTTAAGATTTTTCCTTAAAATATTGAAAACAAATAAAAATGGTTGTTTAGGTGACCAATTGTTGAGTTTTTCTGCACGTCGCTTGATGACATTTCATAAAATATTTAAATTCAAAGTTTAATTTTCATCATTGATTGAGATGCAAAAAATTAACACGAATATGTGAGAATATCAGAAAGATAGAAAGATTCACAAGACAATTCTAAAACATTATAAACAACATATTGTACGGAATTCAAATATATGTCGAGAACAAAAAGAAAGAGCGAAAGCCAAGCACCACAACTCATTGAAAATTGGAATCTAAGAATTACTTTTAATATTAATAACATAATTAGACAATTCACAAGAAAGGAACTTATGGAATAGTGAGAAAACCACATGAAGTATTATTTTCACCTAACCCTTTGTTGAAAGGCATTTATCTTTGTCGTCTAAAATGTTAATAAGATGAAAATAAATCTCAAGAGATTTAATTACCATTATTTTTCTTCAGTGTCATGCAAATATGAAAAGAAACTTATTTCCCATGTTATGATAAAAAAAGGAATAAAAGGGAATAAAAGGGAATAAAAGGTATCAACAATATGATAATATCTCATCAACAAAATAAATAACAAAGTTTTTTAAGTTTACAACATTATCAAGTATAATTTTTATGGATTCAACGTATGTGAAACGTCATTCATGTATTTCACAGTGAAACACTCATATGATTAATCGTCCATATGATTAATCGTCATTTTTTAAATTTGTGATTCAAGTAAAAAATTATGAGAAAACCATTTAGTTAGGTGAGGTAAATAAAATGGGGACAATCTAAACTTTTGTGATAATTGATAATATTAGTTTATGAATATAACAAATAGTTATATGTTAGTAACTTTTTATGAATATATTAAGTCATATATATATATATATATATATATATAT
>LTAE01008595.1:0-12049 GCA_001647135.1 Pontederia paniculata | reverse complement strand
ATATATATATATATATATATATATATACTATTATGCAGTAGTAATTACTTAGCAGTTGACACGATAGGACTGTTTATACCTTTGCAGATTCTTCTGGGTAGCAAGGAATATTTGGTGTCCATTAAGGGTCGCCACGGCAAACAGGGTGTTTATTCCGTCATAAAATCTCTAAGTTTTGTTAGCAATCTTCGGACGTATGGACCGTATGGCAGTGAAGAAGGTGATCCATTCACTCTGACGGCGACGGAGACCGGAAAGATCGTCGGCTTCCATGGTCGTTACGGCATGTTCCTTGATGCAATTGGGATTCATGCCAAAGTTGAATTCATAAAAAAGTCTAAACATGATGAAAGAGAAGCCACTCACTTCCATCTCAGCCCATGAATCTCTTATCCAATATATATAATATGAATCTTTTAATTTTTTCTTTGTCTAAGTTTTAATTGTAATAAAACTACTGTTTCTCGCAATGAGGAATTCTAACAGCAGATAGATGTATGGAAAACTAAGTAATTTATTGTCGTTTAGATTTAATTTTTAGATTGTTTTTTTATCTATCTGGAAATAAGCCTTAGTGGAAAAATGAATTGTGAAAGACATTTCTTTTCAAACCAAAAAGAAATATTTTGATTGATATTGTTAAAACATTGTAGTATGATTGCCTATGAATAATTAATTAAAATATTAAAGTAACTAAATCTTGCTAGCTCATACGCACATAGGCACGACGAGCCATGATACAACTACAGGATATCAACAAAAGAAACAGAATAAATTACAACTTATTTTATACTTAATTTATTGTGGTTGGCAGGATGTCAAGCCAACTTAATTTATTTTTTGGATGCTTTTCGTAACCTCGTATTAATCAAGTTATATGAAAATGTGGACAAATTACAAATGAAATCGACCGTAAGATGAGTTACACCCTTGCAACATTTAATACATATTAGCTACCAATAGTATAATGAAATAAAAAATACACTAAAAATATATATAACAAATGAAACATAACATTAAGAAACTAAGTAAAAATTCTAAAAATTAAAATTAAAAACTAAAAAAAATCAATAAATAGTTAAAATATATTATATTTAGTTAATTATTCACACTTGTAGCTCTTGACATGAATTGCTTTCATCCAAATATAATATCATCGCATCTGAAAACTTCAACTATAACGAATAAAGATAGAAAGTGAAATCTTAAAAAGACGAAATCCAATCAATTAAATTTCACGTCTGTATCACTTGTATAAAACTTTATTTATAACTATTCAAATGCATCCTAAAAGTCATTTGGCCGACATAGCCATTGAAATTTAGACCCAACCACTCAAACTTAGGACATGTTTTATTCTAGTGGAAACATGAATTAATAAGGTCTCAGGAAGTATAAGCATCATTAACGAGTGATACATTGACTAGTAACACAGTGCATACTGTTGTTGTAAACAAGATGGTCAATGGCCTGACCGTGTTTACTATAGGAAACAAAGTGGAAGCTCACTGAAACAAGCAAATCCCACGAAGATGATGCATATTATTCTTACTCCCACTGATATACACATGCAGAGTTATGGTAAAAAGGATATTGCAAAAGGTATATACATCAACAAAATAGGCTTTCTACCATAGAAGTCTGATAGGACATAAAAGCATACACAAGATTGGTAATTCAGACCCTTAGCATATACCTGGAAGATACTAATAGCAGGGCGATGGCTTAGTCAGCTTTTGATTTATGCGACAAAGTCGCTAAACAGAAGAATGAGCAGAAGCAAGTTGATTGTTCAGGAACTCAAGTACCGAGCGACGCTGAAAAAAACAAGTGATTATCATTAGTTTCAAGCTAGGTAGAAAACAAAAAGATCCACCATAGATGCAAAACTTTATCTACCCGTTGATCTAAATGAGCTTCCGCTGTATCCAACTTCAGAGATTCTAAGCATGTTATGGCTTCCTGAAATCCACTTATTGCTGCATCCTCATTCCCCAGATTCCTGTCTATATCTGCAACTTTAGCAAGTGAAACTGCCAAATCAAGAACCTACATCGGAAAATGAAGAGTAAGCTTCAGCAATATGAAGATACATAGGATAGACAAAAGTGGGAAGATCAAAATCTACTCATGAAGTCAATAAGTCAGACAACAGATGCATACAGAATAAGTTGCAAGATATGGATACCCACACTACCGACGAAACTACTAACATCATTACAGATAATGATAGATGTTGAAATTATGATTAATTTAAGTTTGGTATTATCTTTACCTTTTTTTAGGAGAACTACCTTTCCCTTTTGTATTTGCATATACACATAGTTGAGTTTTACCTGGACAAGGTACTCCATTTGATGCATTTCTTTAGTATTAGAAACAAAAATCTAATTTAGTTTTCTTGAACCAAGCTAACTTGACCAAACTGGGTGGGTCACCAACTGTGATCAATAGAAACAAGTTATGATTAATTTAAGTTTGGTATTATCTTTACCTTTTTTTAGGAGAACTACCTTTCCCTTTTGTATTTGCATATACACATAGTTGAGTTTTACCTGGACAAGGTACTCCATTTGATGCATTTCTTTAGTATTAGAAACAAAAATCTAATTTAGTTTTCTTGAACCAAGCTAACTTGACCAAACTGGGTGGGTCACCAACTGTGATCAATAGAAACAAGTTTCAAAATTCTTCCGACCAATGTTGTCAAAACCGCAAATCAACTTGTGGAATCATATGATTTTAGAGTCTCAACAACAAATTTTCTAACGGAACGTATACACAGAATTTTCTATTGTCTTTCAAAAAAATTAAAGACTAATGACAAGGGCATAAAGCCCATATGACTAAGGCATAAGGCTCATAGAGCATTTAAAATTGCAAAGTGATAACCCTTCTCATCAAATATTAAAGCTCCCCTTTTCCTCACCTCATCATTTTTGTTTAATTTCCTCTTTTTTTCCTTCCATTCGATCTTCTCTTATTGTTTCTTCAAATTTCTCCCTACGTTATTCCGAGGTAAATGGATGTGTGAACCCACTTTGAACTTATGTGTAAACACCTAAAATTATAAATATTTTGGTAAGAAAACAGGTTTCATAGTTCATCATTTATGTCTTACCCAAAATTACTAGTAATTTTTAGTGTTTATACATGTAGACATTTGCATAGTCATTTTTCTCTCTTCTTTTCTTCCTCTTACCTCTAGTTTCATCTGACCTTTTGTTTTATTTCTCTATATCTCATTCTAAAAACTTCTTATTTCTACTTTTCTTTTCCCTAATTTCTCACTTCTTATCTGTACCTTTAGGATCTCCATCACCACCGGTGAGCCTTGACTACTGCACGTCAGTAGTCCACCTCCAGATCATGTTGGTGACATGAAACGAGTTTGAGACAAGACCATTTTCTGAAACCAGGTCTAAAACTGGAGTCAAGACTGGGAAAATCTTGTCTTAATCCAAACCAGATTATGCTCACTTACAGGAAACAAAGTATGCACATTATACGCAATGCATCCAGTATTGCTGAAACAACCAAATGTATCAAAACAATAACAATAGCATCTTTAATTCATAAGGCAAAATTTTATAACCAAGACACAATGAGGACAACAAAGCCCCATACACGAGAACAAGGACTTTACTCGATTATTATACCTGAATAATGACATGAATTTATATGGACATGAATTTTCTTTTGTATTTGCATATACACATAGTTGAGTTTTATTTGGACAAGGGACGCCTTTAGATGCTTCTAAATAAGGATGCATTTCTTAGTATTAGGTACAACAATCTAATTTTGTTTTCTTAAACCAAGCTAACTTGACCAAACTGGGTGAGTCGCCAAGTGTGATCAACTGAAGTTTCATAATTCTGGCAGCCAATATTGTCAAAACTGCGAATCAACTTGTGGAATAATCTGATTTCATAGTTTCACCAAAGAATTTGTGCCGGATAGAATCATTAAGAGCCAGTACGCAATAGAATCATGTGCTGGCTCCTAAGATAAGTGGACAGATTTCCACAGATCCTTTTTTTTTCGTTTAGTGGTTGTCGTCGTTGCAGATTCCATGACGTCGTCGTTCTTAGATCATCAATGCTGCTTCAGGGTTGCCACTGCTTTAAGCTCATCATTGTTTCTAGGTTGTTATTGTCGCCGTGTCACCGCCGCTAGGTCATCGATGTTTCCACTACTATCATCTTGTGTACTTTCCTCTCTTTGCCTTCCCCTTTTCTCCTGGCTCTTCTAAGTTGAGGGAGTGAAACTCCTGCCTCACGAGCAGTGGGGAGCTTGTAATGGGCGCTCCCTGCTCGCGGACGGGGGAGCCTATAATGGCATCCCCAGCTCATGAGCAAGATGATGTGATGTAGGGGCTGTGATGGAGATCCACTGAGTTAAACTACTGCTACACCCCAATTAAATTATCCTCTTACGAGAATTGGCTAAAAGCAATATTCATTCTTGTGTTCCAAAGGAATCATACAAGAACATTTATAGAGATTCAAACACCCAATATACCAAATAACATGAAAACATAAACAAAAGGAAAATTAATAAAAGGAAAACCCATAATGGACTCATAAATAAATTAAAGGCATAAGGCTCACAATTAAATGCTTATGATTAGGGCATACGACCCATAATACTATTCATGTTCTACATCGGGCTGCTTCATACTCGCCCTTTTGGTACAAGCTCTGGCCCCTGCTTACGTCCAAGGGGCATTACTAATCCTTGGGTCCTTGCTCGTGCCCTTTGGGTGCAAGCAAGGGAACTAAAGGCACCCCTGCCCACAAATTTTTTAAAGATTATTTCTTAAGTTTCAAATTATCTTTTAACACTTTTATATTAAATGTTTTAATTTATATGATGCTATCAGCTTAATCATGTTTAGGAAATATTTAATTTTATTTATTAGTTATAAGTTATAAATAAAAAATAATTCTTGTTTGATCTATATATTAGTTTCGGGTAAATTAGACGAACTGTACTCCAACTTTAGTTGTTATACCTATCAAGCCCCGACCTTTATTTTGTAACATAAACATTCTTAATCTTTCAAAATCTTGCACGCAACATCCTCTTGACCAGTTAACACCGGTTTTCAATTAAATTTTTGACATGGCAGTGTCTATCCCTCTATCAGCATAATCAATAAAAAAACATTAAATATCAATAAAAACGTAATAAATAATATATAAAAATAAAAAAAATGAAAAAAAAAGAGAGGGAGGCAGCTTGCCTCGCGAGACAGATTTGCATGAGACACCGGAACAAAAATTTCCGCAATTTCATGATTTCTAAGAGCTGATTCTTTCACTTTCTAGTAATTAAAAGTAATTAAAGGAAGTTAAGGAATTGGACCATGTATCAATGGGAAATTTTCGGTAGAAGGTTCCATCAGAACAATTATTTATTTCAAGGTACTTCGTCTCTTTGTTTGTTAAAAAACAAAAGAAAAAACAAAAAGGAAGTGTGGGGAAAATTGACAAGAACATATTGGAATATCAATTTGGAAAAGATGATGAAATTAGAAGTTCATTTTGGTCATGGTACTAAGAAATGGAATCCAAAAATGGCCCCTTACATCTCTGCAAAGCGTAAAGGATTTCATATTACAAATCTCACTAGAACTGCACGTTTCTTATCAGAAGCCTGCGATTTAGTTTTTAATGCAGCAAGTAGAGAAGAAACTTCTTAATTGTTGGTACCAAAAAATAAGCAGTGGATTCAGTAGCATCAGCTGCAAAAGGGCTCAGTGTCATTATGTTAATAAAAAATGGCTTGGCGGTATGTTAACGAATTGATCAACTACAGAAATGAGACTTCAAAAATTCAGGGACTTAAGAGCAGAACAAAAGATGGGGAAACTCAATTTTCTCCCAAAAAGAGATGCCCACTCATCATGATCAAGTAGGGGAAGGGGACGGCTGCACCTCTCCTCTCTTTCTGACTATCGCGAAGAGGAGGGGGGTTACCGCCCCCCTCCTTTTATGGCCCTAGAAGATGAAGTGGATTTTTTACGATGAGGATGCCTCCATGGTTGTCGAGGAGGTCATGCTGGATCCATAGTGAGGGGGATTGTTAAGGACTGGATGCAATGGAAGAAGGGCAAAGTCAGAAAGAGAGGGGAGGGAGTGCCATCCCCTTCACCAGTGTCAAAAAGAGAAGGTGATCGAGTGGGGAGGAGGGGGGTGGCTGCACCCCTCTCTTTTTTTCATTTCTTTTATTTTTAATATTAATTTACATTTTAATTATTTTTTTTATTATGATGACATGATAGAGATAGACATTGCCATGTCAGCAATTCAACCTGAAAACTGAAGTTAACCGGTAGAGCGGATGGTGTGTGCAATATTTTGAAAGACAAAGGATATTTTTGTTACAAAATAAAGACAGATGACTGGATAGGGATAATCACCAAAGTTTGAGGACAGTTCGTGTAATTTACCCTACTTGTTTTACCTTGGAATGTTGTTCAGCAAATAACTTAGGAATTCAATATATCAATATGCAATTTGTTGGGTCAAATACAACTTATAATTTGGAAGTTTGACCTAGTACTTCTGGGTATTTGATAACTTAAAAGTTTAATGCACCAAATGATGTTTTATTTGATCTTTTAAATTTAATATTTTGTCTCTTTTATTATTGTCTATAAATCAATATATACATTATACTCAAAGTGAAAAACTGGTAGAATCGGGCATTTCATGTAATGATCCTATCTTTTACATGTTTATCCGGCCTCTCCACGTCATGTCTAATTTACATGTTTGATAATATTGCTGCCATCTTTGTTGAATTTCATTTTACATGAATCATCGTGAAGTTAAGACAATAATTCTGTTAGAATTTGCATCAAGATCACCAGGAAGATTCATTCAGGAACATGAATCACCAGGAAGAATCATTAGAATGGTGAAAAAGTAGCAAAAGAAACACCAATTGGAGGCTCTTCAACATTCATACAAAATTTGTACACTCAAACATTTGATATTTGAATGGTTCTGAGTTGTAACTTTCAGAAAATTCATATAAAGTAAGAGAACGTAAGAATATATTTTTAACAATAGAATCTACAAAATTTCTGAGTTCTTATCACTACACATAATCAAAGTCAAGTTCAACAACTGTCTAGTCTACAGATAAAGAAACATTTTCCTTGAAAAGAAATTATGAGAAGGAACAGTTCATTTCCAAAAAAAAATCAGCAGAAATAGTAAGACCAGAGCCTGCAGTTAACCTGAGAAGACATATTTGAGTGTTCCTTGACTGCTTGACGGCGAACATCCAAAGATCTAACATAGTAACTTCTCGCTGATTGCAAGTCTCCATCATAGTATCTAAGATCTCCAATTTTATTAAGAGAAACAGAATATGTCTGCACCAGCTACAAAGAATAAAATAAAAAGGGTTTAGCCTACATGGCATTAGAATGGCATACATCTCGAGCATATGTCAACAATTTTTTATACTAACCTCTAGATCTTTAAAAGACAACTTTGAAAGAAATTCCACACTTTCTTCATAGTAATTGATAGCTTGACAAGTGTCCCTCATAGCTCGACTGCAATGAAAGCAAAATGACAATGATGATAAGGCAAAGAATATAATATATGCATTTAGGTATGAAACTGAATAAACATGAGAAGATGATGTTACAACAGCCAAAACGGCTTCTTCACAGCAAAGGAATCTACTTTTGCAACTAATGCACAACAAGAACCGGAAGAAATAGACATTGTATTATTCATTTTGCATTCACCTAGATAGCAATAAGTGGATTGCAGCTTTCATGATTCAGTTGAAAGTTCATACAGAAGCTGAATTCAACAGACGCTTCAAGTAATTATCTTTTTTCAGACGAAATAGGATAGCTGACAATGTGACAATCATCCGCTATATTGAATTACCAAACCTTTGAAAGGTTACATGTACAATTATTATATCACCATGGTCACCGCCAATCTTCAATAAAAGCCCTCACCATGTGAATAATATTTTCACTGCACACCCCCACATTTTTAAAAAAGACAAACATCCCTGTCCCCAAATAACCCATATTAGAGCAATTGATGATATTCTCCGTCATCGCGACATATATGTGTGAACTCCTTATGCCGTATCACCACCTCTGAAGGAACTTCAAAACCTCAGCTCTGATCTCCCATCTAGCATGCTGTCCGTCATCATTGACAATACCCCTCTGATCAGCGCGCACACAAAGAATGGATTGCTTGTGTCCTATGTGCTGTCGTAGAGTAACTTATCAATTTTAAAGGTTGAATATTGCATACATCTAGTGGCTCTTAAACCAAGGTTCTTAAGGCGGCAATTGACAAACAATGTGAACTTAGGAAGGTCTAATATGCATATGTATGTTTTCCTCTTAAGAAGTTTACAGAACAATAAACTTAAGCACTTCACATTTTTAAAAGAAAGTATACAAGCAGAAAGTTTGCATGCAGAAAGCTAAGGTTAAAAGAGAACTCACCAACAGTCACCTAGCATTCCTAGAACAGCTCCAAGCTGTGAACATAACTCTGATGTATCCCCAGATTTCTGAATTTCCTCTCTTATATCATCAGCACAAAGACAGAGCCTTGATTTAGCACTTTCAATGTTTTGAGCTTGAAAGGCCTGCAAAAGGATCAGAAACACTAACAACATTAAGAAAATATGTCATTTATTTCCATGATATGAAAGAAGATTATGCCTATCATCAATAAAGTTAAATAAGAAATCTGAACCAACCCTTAAAAAAAGAAACATTAACCAAACATCATATTTTTGTTACACACCCTCATAGCTTGTTGAACGAGAAAAGCACCTCTCTCCATGGAAACATCTCCATATATCACATTTTTTGATACACTTTTTTCTTCGCCTCCATCTCCATTAACTTGAGACCTTTTTATTCTAGCATGGCCATCAATAAAGCGATCAACCATGGCCTGAAGATCTGGGTCAGGCTCAATTTTCTCTATGTCAGCACCACAAAGTGGACAATCCTTGAAGCGCGATACACAAATCCTGGAGAGCATTCAGAAGATAAGAATATGACAGCAATAATAGTCGAGGAAGAGAAGAATAACCATATGTGCTTTGCCACCATACTTGCAAAATTTATGAGAGCATGGCATGCATTTACTACTTTGGTACAGCAGTGATCTACAAATCATGCAACTTAAAGGCCCCAACTTAAACGTCGTCTGTGAATCAAATCCATAAGGGCATTTTGGAGACACCACAGCAGGTTGGTCACCTTTACTATCTGTATTTGCATTACAATCTTTCTGATACTTTTCACGGCCTTCCTCAGCCCTCATCGGACAAACGGCATCAGCTGAAGCTGCTTTAGCAAATGGACACATTGAACTCATATTGCTCAGATAGATACTGCACAGCACAGACAAACACTGTGTTTTGATAACAATTAACGGGAATTTGAAATTTTCTTCAAACTGCATGAGATATGAAACATACACATATTTAAAGTAGTATGTTCATTAGAATGTAGACAGAGCACAACTGAAGCATATTTCTGCAAGTAGGCATGAAAAAGGATTCATAACTAGGTGCATAAGAGTTTCATGTCAAAGCATACCTTGTCGAAAAAGAAATTATACATGGAAATAGGCTGGTACTATTTGGAACGGAAAAGGAGGAATTGTTATATGAAAACCATGTTCAGACAGGGATTTCCATCCAGATTAGAGGCGGACATAAACATAATTCAAACAAACAGATGACTTAGCAATCAGCCTCTAGAGTCGTCCCTGTCTCTATGTTCCATTAGGGATCCTACAGAATTGGCCTTAGTCTTAACAAAGCACTCAAACTCATTCAGCATCTCTTCTAGTAACAAATTTTTGACATATTGTATTGGTTGATTTGGTCAGCAAATCCACCAGCAAGATCCCAACTTTCAACCATAAATCGCAAGCCCCAATTGAGGAAAACCTCCATTACATCATAAGATAAGCCGCGAACACAAGAATCTAAACTCGCAACCCTGATTTGCATCCTTGCATGCGCCCAGAACACATAGAAAGGCGACCTTTTTTTCTCAGAAACAGCACAGGATTGAAAGTATACAGCGTAAGGAAGTTTCACCAGGTGCCAAGAACAGCAATAAATTTGAAGCAGAAAATTTGAGATGGCGGAGAAGAAGCACCACCTACCAGGGAAGATCTCACGAGGAACTGTGGCAAATTGGGGCGAATTGGAGAGCCACAATAATTTCCTGTCGATCAAGTCGAAAAAGCCAAATATAAAAAAAAAATTTACTTTTTTTATTGGGCGATTCGTTTGATCACATCCTGACCGTCCGCGCTTGACCCAGAAATTTGTTAGTACGACGAAAGCGCTAAACGCCATGGCAAATGGTCCATGGGCCTAAACGTTGTGGTGGTATCTTTAGGAAAAATAGTTTTGGCCCATTGAATCAAAAGATTGGGTGTACAAATTGAAAAAAAATGCAGCTCTTTAGTTCAAAAAAAGCAGCTCTTTATGTTTTATAATTTTTTTTTTGCATAACTTAATATGTGGGTTCGGTGTTAGTTTTACATATACAGAGAATTTTAATTAGAAATTATAATTATATTTTATATGAAAAACAAAATTGGTATCATTCTCTGGTAAAATTACCATATAGTTGTTTGTTTGAGAAAGAGGAGATAATTAAGTTGGGTACTGTTTTATTGGAAAATATTTTTTATCCCAAAAAGTACATAAATATAAAGTGATTATTTTTTATATATGACATAAAAGGTAACAGAGAATTAAACATTTAAAAGTATGGAATAGTTTAACTATACAGCTTTTTCACCAATAAAAGAAGTAGGTTCTGCCATTATGGTATTATTAGTATATATTATATATGTATTAATGTATATATAATGGTTAACTAATATGGACTTGTCTGCAGGAAAATAAAATTTAAGTAACGGTTGATGTTGATCTCTTTAAAAAAAGAACAAAGATCAACCATCAAATGTACATCTGACATCAAGATACAAATATCAATCATATTGAATTTACTTTATTTTTCTTCGAGGATTTTATTATTTAGCTTTATATATCGTTTGCTTAGAATCATATTATTATATACATTCTTTCTTTGTTTTCATCTTATTTCTTTATCTTTTTTCTTGGGTTATTTCCATTTATCTCTCTAGAACTATCAAAAAAATTTAGATCTATCCTAAATTGGGCATAAATAAGTCTAAACTTTTTTTTATTGACTAATTTCATCCACCAGTCTAATTTATTCACATTATTTTTATTTATTAAATTACTTTTTTACCCTCATGTTAAAAAATTTCTTCCTCCCTTTCTCTCTCTAATCTTCTTTGATGCATCTCTCTCTCTCCCTCCCTCCCTCCCTCCTTGCCTACGCGCGCAGGTGAGCTCAACACTTGCTTGCGCGCGTTGCTCGCCTAGATAATAGAAAAGAGGAGAGAGAAAGAAAGGGAGGACAGGCGAGGAGAGAGAGAAGAGCAGGGACGGGTGAGAGAGAAAGAGAGGAGAGAGAAAGAAAGGGAGGACAAGCGAGGAGAGAGAGAATAGCAGAGACGGGTGAGAGAGAAAGAGAGGAGAGAGAGGCGCATAAAAGGTGAAAGGGAGGAAGTTTTTTTTTAATAGGAGAGTAAAACAGTAATTTAATAAATTAAAATAATGTGTAAAAAAACTAGACTAATGGATGAAACCGATCAATCAAAAAAAGTTTAGACTTACTTCTGCCCAATTTATAATTTAGGAATAGATCTAAAATGTGACGCCCACAAACCCACACCCCGCCACGTGGCAAAATATGGACTTGGATATGCTACGACGATGCAATCCTTTGACTAATAATTTGACTATGTTGACCAGTCAATAAAAATTTTATTAATGCGGAAGACTTTAATCAATTAACAATAATATCCAATAAAGTAAATGTGGAAGTCTGAACAATATAATTAGTGTCATAAATCTAATGAGACTCTGTCATGTGCATAGCATCAGCATCATCACGAGCAAATCTGTAGTCACCAGC
>LTAE01008594.1:0-20256 GCA_001647135.1 Pontederia paniculata | reverse complement strand
CGACCACTGTACTGAACTTGAATATATCCTGTTACAGAAATCAGCTCAAACATGTTCATCATTACAGGCTGAGTTCACTTACAAATTTGTGATCATTCAAAATATTTTCAGGATCCTAGATTCAACAACTTAAGGATCGGTAGATATGAAGCCTCTAGATCAAGATTTAATTCAAAGAACCATTTGTTTTAGCTGAACAAGCACAATAAGTTTACTATGTGAAATATCCTTCAGCTAAAAGGTGTGCTGATGAATGGATGGGCTACATGCAAAGTAAAGAACAAGTTATTTTTTGAAGAAAAAATGAATGTTGAAGGTACTTTAGTTGATGAAATGACATATGTCAATTATTATCAAGCTGATCAAATCATGGGAGTAATAAATGTAGCCCATGAAGACGAAATAACAATATTATTTGACAGAAATGATCCTTTGAAAGAAGTGAACATTTATGAAATACATCGTCCTCTTGAAGTTGAAGATGAACAATTTATAAACGATAATGAGATAACTGATTATGAGACTGATGAAAAAATATACAAGTCACTTTCAAGCTCTTGAATAAGTTATTTTTCTAACAAATGCATTTTTAATTATGTTGAATATGTTTTGACATGTTATGCATAAATTTTTTTATATGCTATTATAGGTTATGCCTCATCGTGGTCGTGGAAGCAGCACGAGTCATGACACTCCACCAGGGGTCGAAGATGAGTCTGTCATTCGTCTTGACTCTCAGAAAGGTAAATTTTACTAGTTATTGTTTATATTTAATCATGTTACCTTTAGATTTAAGTTTTTGTTTACATTTACTATTGTTAACATTTTATTTCAGACAATATTCATGTTAGATCTTCATCATCCTAACGAAACTCGTACAACATTATACCTATTACCGGAGTTACGGTGGATGATAAGAACAACCCGTGAGTTGATAATATATGATTTATTAAGAAAACTAATTTTCTTAATTTATGAATATAATGTTAAACACATTAATCAATATAATGTTATATGATTTAGGTCTGCTTTCATCCCATGATGTATTTATCGAGAAATTAACGAGTTTGTTCTTTTGAGGCTTCCGATAGGCTGTGCTTAGTGGAAGGATATTCCGTTGTCTTATCGAGATGATATGTACAATGCCTTAAGGTAAAATTATTTTAAGTCCAACTACTTGAAATTAGTTTACAAAATAATAAGAAATTGTCTTTTCAGACCAATTATAAATAGGAAGAAGGTCTTCCTAATGGTATAATCAGGAATGTCTTCAATATTGTAGCTTTGCATCGTCTCAGAAGAGTATTATTCAACTACTGACGAGATGCAAGGCTTGTGACCGACGGTAATATTTTGGAAGCAAAGGACAGACCTGCACCACATATTTACAAAGAAGTTTGATCTTCTCTTTGCGACACATGGTAAGTTCATATCTAATAGTTGGATTAGATTTAACTTTTTTGAACACTTATCGCTTTCAATGTAGGGCGTCACTCGAATATCAAGAGAAGTCATCAACTGACAAAAATAATAGATTGTCTAAGCCGGATGCGGCAGACTATTGCGGAGGCTCTATTGGGTTCATAGAGCATAAACGAAAAATGGTATTTTTTTCAAATTATATGAATATTGTTTGTTGTCATTAAACACTTCGAGTAAATGTTTTAATATATGAAATATGATTGTCGTAGGAGTTGGCGAGCGACGACAAAGTTGACTTCCGAATTGTGTACAAAGAAGTTTACACCAATAAGAAGACCAGCCAATTCATCTCAGAGCAAGCAAAATAAACTGTGGTATAATTTTATAACACTCATTCATAATATTTATTGTTAAGTATTTGGTATGGACGTAATTATTTTCATTTATCGGATGCATACAATTTGCTTATGGCGGAGAAGTACGGGGATAATGCGGACTCAATCCCCGACGTCGACGAGGAGGTATGGAAAGAAGTTGTAGGACTTACTAAGGAGGGTCGACTTCGTGGATCAGGAAGATTGAGTTCGCAGCAAGTGAGTGCTGCTTTTGTCGTTGGTCCTTCGTATAGTTCGGTCGCCGAACCCGCCCCTATGACTGTGGCTGGGATGAAGGGCCTTATGGTGAAGGTTGTAGATGAGAGAGTTATGCCACTTTTGTTGGAGGTCCTCAGTTTGATTCGCAGCCATTCTACTCTTCGCACTCCTCCGTCCAATGATTAGATTATGTTGTGTTTAGCATAGTATTAGAAACTTATGTTGTGATACTTTGAAACATGTGTTGTCGACTTACTTTCTGTATTACTTTGATGATTTACTTTGATTAGTACTTTGTTGTGTTACTTTGAAATTTATTATTTTTATATGGCATCTTTATTGTCTTATGCATGAATGAGTATATATGTTTGATATGATGATATCATATTGTATATAATAATTTTTCTACAAATAAATGTAGCATTCTATATTGTTTTTTGAAATAGCGACGGAGTAGCGACATAATATTGATATGCTTTTCCATATACTATGATACTTAGCGTCAGATTAGCAATGCTTTAGCAATAGATGAGTGACAATTCATCGCGATATTTAGCGATATGTTAAAGACAGATTACCAATAGGTTAACGGCAGTTATAGCGATGGAAAAGCGATAGAAATAGCGACAATGTAGCGACGCTTTAGAGACCAAATGACATTTTTTTAAATAAAAAAATTAGATAATTAACGACGGGCTGATGATAGATTGATGACGGATTAACTACGACTTAGCGACAATTTTAGCAACAAATTATTTTGTCGCTAATAGCGACCTTATTTTTGCGACAATTTCTTGTCGTTGCTAGTTTGTCGCTAAATCGTCACTAATCTTTATAGCGACGAATTAATGACGGATTGGCGACAGTTTTTTCAGTCGCTAATGCTAAATTTTCTTGTAGTGGATCAATCTGAATCACCTGCATGGATCTAGAGTGAAGGGGAGAATCTTTCGGGTTAGAGTATGTAGAGTACAATAAAATAAGATAAGACATGCAACACAAGTAAAACATTGATTCATTATAATTCAATTAGAGTTCAATAGTCGATTACAATCTTAGCACTTATCAATTTCAATTTGATTTCAATATGGCATGAACATCAATAGCATTATAACATATAAATGCCCCATTATCAATCTTCAATAAGTTCATGCCCAATTCAATTCGAATAAATATTGAAGTTATCATATGACTTCATGTTCAATGTTTCAATTCAATTCGATCAATCAATAAATTAAGTTGTGGGGTTATTATTCTATTTTGCAATGAAGGACTAACATATACATCGTCCATAATGGGATAGCTAGGCCCGAGTGATTATATGCATCCATGTGTTTCCTCCTTTTTTTGGAAGTACACATCCGCATACTTGGGGCCATTCAATTCAATCAATAGCTCAGATAATCTATCCGACAATTCGATGGATCCTAGTCAATCTTCATGTCGATTTCAATCAATTAATATATTTCAATCATGGTTGCATATTTTATTCCTATTTACGGCTTAGCATGCAATTCAGTACTAAATTATAACATGCCAATCAACTATAAACCAATTCAATTTAAACAAATAAACATTTCAAATTTCAACATCTGTCACTGGCCATGACAAGAGTGTCACAAGCGTAACGAGCACCCTAATAGCCCATGAAGTGGTATCACGACCATGACAGGGATCCCATTTTTCCATCATTTGAGTTCCACGGCCCGTGAAGCGGTATCACGGCCCATAACGGGCACCTCAATGCATATCATAACACACAACCTATCAATCTGATGTCATCCTCTCTACTCTATGTGTAAGAATCAATTGTTCTTGATAGGGTTTCATTGAATCCATCTAGAATCAATGCCAAGACGAGTTGGGAAGAGGATTGGATCCCCCTATATACTTAGAACCGAAGTTAGGGTTCCTTTGGTCTTCATGGTTCAATTTTATCCAGATTCATATGAACATTAGGGTTTACACTTAAGAATATCAATTTGAGAATAATTACATGTGTGCATACATTTCTATAAGGCCCTTAGGTTTGAACCTAATCATCTACTTCATAAAACAACGATCAGACCTAGGTTTGACAATTCTATAATCAACCTATCACATAGTAACCATAGATATTAAGTTTATGAGTATTAGGGTTTTAACATATCTAATGACAAAGGTACGTATGAGTATACAATTCTACAAAAATCCTTAGGTTGTCCTAGCTCAATAAAATCAATCTACTCATTACAACAATTCAATAAGGCAATGTCATCAATCCTAACTATATACATTGCACATACAAAACACCATTGACACCTAATAGCCTTTCCCATCTTCATATGCAAGAACCATGGGTCTTGATGAAGATTCATTGTATCAAGTACGAAACAATACCAAAATTGAATTCGGAAAGGGAAATGGATCCCTTTGTGTACCTAAGGGTTCTAGAGCTAAAACCCTTTGTTCTTCCCTTTTAATTCTTGATTCTACATCTTCTTCCTCATCTAGAAGCCTCTAGGTCTTCTTCTCCATGTCTTTGTAGTCTCCTTTCTTCTCCTTCAATCCCTTCTCAAAGTTCCATCACCATGGAAGACTTGGAGCTCCACACCCTAATATTTGGGGAGGGAGAGATGGGAGCCAAGAGAGAAAATAGGAGGAGAAATGAGGGGAATGGTGGTTGGTTTTAGGGGTTTTATATGGGGTTAGGTAGGGTTTTGGGTTTAAGTTGTGGTTTTTAGGTGAGTGGGCCTATGGGCCTTTTAATTCATTTTCTAATTTTTTTGGGATATTACAAGGTTCAGCCCCTACCGCCCTGCTGACGTCGACCCTCACGAAGTGGGCGAGGACGGAGGGACCGTACCACCCATCTCCTCCTTTTCTCTCATATGTGATTGGAGAGGACTTTTCTTTCTCTTTATTTTTAATATAAAAAATAGATAAATTGTTATTAAATATTAATGATTGGTTGTAAAGGTCAAATTGTTATTTGATGAATAAAAGGTAAAATTTAACTAAAATGTTGACTAAATAGTAAGAAAAATACAAAAGTGTTAAGAGCCAATTGATACTTTTTTAGTTTATAGTTAGATAAAAAAATTTAATATAGTACGAGGGCGATAAATAGAATTAACCCTGAATTTTAACATAAATTTGCCATCAATTGACTATTGAACATTTAATTATATCTAATTAGTTTGTAAGAAATATTGGTTTTATATTATGCAGATTAAAACAATGGAATAATAATGGGAAAAGAATTTAGTTTGTATTCAATAGGATAATGATGGAAAAATAAAAAATAAAATAAATAGAATAATTGACGCAAAAAATCCAAAAAAGTCAACGAATATACTAATCACATAAGTAATAAAATTATCGACTCCTCGAGCACTATTGTAACATAATATTTTTAGTTCCAAAGTGGATAGAAAATTTCAAATTCTGATTGAATAACAAAAGATAAAAATGCAACATTTGACAATTGATTAAATAAAATAAGATAGGATAATATTAGTAAATTTTGGAGAATTATGACAATTTATTTTACCATTAAATAAAAAAATTTAAACACAATTCAAATCTAATGATGGATTAAGATTTGCCTAAGTTGTGACCCTCTAAATAGGTGCAGTCGCCTATCTTATTTTTAGATTAATCGAGACATTCAATCGAATACATCCTAAATCAATATAAATCTAGAATGAGTTAAGATGCAACTTTTATACTTATCGGTCAATCAAGTCCAACTAACAAATATACAATTTAAGATTCTTAATCAAATAATATAGATTATGGCGTATATTGTTTTGACTTCAATTCAAAGATCAAATTTCTATATGCGTAGAAATGCAAAATCTACTTCTTTTTTCGACAACAAAAGATCTCTTTTTTTTGTTTTTTGATTACACTAAGCAATCAGTAATCAATTTTTATAATCACCGCACAAAGAAAAATATAAAAAAAACAATTATGTTTTAAAAGAAATAATTTATTAAGAAAAATTCAATTTAAAATAAGGTTTAACAAAGTTTTCTAATACAAACAACTCCATAAAGTCAGAAATTGATATAAAAATAGGAAAAGTTCGTTCTGAAATAGCAATGAAAAAGAATGAAAAATCAAACTCTTCAAAACAAAACTTAAACACGATCTTCGATTGAATTCACTGGACTTCATACTCCTTTTTTCAGCCTTCAACTTGATCTTGATTTTGAAGAAATTTCATAATTTTCCTCCAACATCTGCCATAGATAGCTCTTCATAATGATCCAACGTCCTATTTATAGTGTTGATAATTATTCTAATTTTTTAATATTTAATTACATCTCAAACTCTTCTTTTGAATAAAAATTAATCAAATACTGCTTTATCTTGAAATGAGTTTCACAACTTCAATTAAATTATCCAAGAAAATAAACAGGGTTCGGCACAGTCTTCCCCTAACACATAATTAAATAATATTAAAAAAGAACCTACCAAACATGAACTAAATATGCTACGAAAAATATGTTAAAATCTACATGCATTGGAAATGATGAGAATCAATTGTCCAACATCATCTCTTTAGCTTAATGATATATTAATGAAAATACATTAACATGCAATCAGTAGTTCGGTAGGATACGATGACATTAACTTTAAGAATCGATAATTCAATAAGATCATGAAAGTAACTTAACTTACGATTAGTGGGATACAATGGTATTAACATTAGAAATCAATAATCAAGAATCATGGAAATTGTTCTTTCTATTTCTTCGATTTCATATGCTGGTAGGTTAGTGGGGGATCAAGCCATTTTCTTAGGGAAGGATACAGTGTATGGAATCCTTTTCGTTAGATAGAGAGTCATGTACAACAGAAACATTGCCTGTTTTGCTCATCGGTCGGTAGTTTCGTTGTGTTGGCTTTAGTTGCACTACATGTCCCTCGATATCGATTTAAGCGACAATAACTCTAATGCATAGGTATAACATGATACCTCTCATATTGTGTTTTATCTTTATTAGCATGTTAGCTATCTTTCGGCTTTGATGAGTTCAAGGATCATAATATGAGTCAGTTATAAAGCTAAATGATAATATTGAGAAAACTAATCCATTCATGAGTCCACATGAACTGAATAAATTCTTTAATCAGATATGACGATAGATTATCAGAACTAAATTGATGTTCTTCGAACAAAAAATCAAATTAGAAGTAAACTCAAATGATTTTTGAATTTCAAATAATATCATCTAAATCATGATAAATATCATGATACAGAAATAGTTCAAGTCACCAAATAAATTGAAAACTAATTTGGAACAAATTATCATTTACAATATTTCACTACACATATGTCCCATGATTGAATTTTTATTAACAAGTATAAATAATAACTAACTAACTAAACAAAAATAGTTTCTCGATCTCATTTCTAATTAATTCTAATAATGAAATAAAATAAATAATAGTTTTTCGTCTCCATTACAAATTCAAGCTTCATTTTCTATTTAATTATAATAAGTAAATAAAAAAATTTAATTTATCAATCAAGAAATTTGATCTTTTAAAAAAATAAATGGAAAAATAACTTGGTGGCCTTTTGGCCACCATAGCCATGCGCTATAGTGGCTATCGGCCACCCTAGCCATGTATGACATATGGCAGCGCACTTTTGCGCTATGGTACCATCATTGTGGACCAAATGAGGTTGTAGTGATTTCACTGAAGTTGTACCAGACTCCTAATGTTCACTATGGTTCGTAGTAAGACACCCTTTAATTGTAGCAATTTATATTCAACCGCGTGATTTCCCCTACGGTCTGTAGTGTGACTCAATTTTAACCGATCAATATGCAACCATAGTGATAGACTTGTGATCCTTAATCTAATCAATTCATATACCGATAAACAATAGAATATGAAGATTAAACATAATAATTAGAATATAAGTACATAAATATCTATCCTAAATCTTAAGGAATAATTATTCTTATAAGAATCATTTGATTTGAAAACCAAATTTAATTATTTTATAATAATTATTGACCCTATTAATTAAATACACATCTTTCATGTTTGTTCCCTTTTATTGGTTCCATCCTTTCGTCTTCCTGTTCTTCCTTGGTTCGGATATTGAACAGTAATGTCCTTCTCCCTTCCTCTCCCTTCAACTGTCATGTGGTGAACGTGAGAGCAGAAGAAAGAAAAAGAAAATTCCAGGAGGAAAGGAAAGAAAGAAAGAGAGGAAAAAAGAGAGATTAATTATCAAATAAATGATAATAAATTTAATTAGTGGCAAATTCAATTTTAAATTTGAAATTAATTTTATTATTATTTTATTTTTTTAATTTTTTATATTTGAAATTAAAATTTATTATTTATTTTATTTGAAATCGTTGTGGGATGAAACTGATAATAATTAGTAATCAATGAGTGATTTTGTGGTACTTATAATTAATATTTTTTAGTCTCCATCATTTACTGATCCCCCTTATTTTAATAGGCATCAATCTTCTTCATCTAGCCGCATTATGGATCAAATAATCCATTAAGTGTACATTCGGATGGATAAAATTGCTTCTTACCCTTATTTTTATGTAGGTCGGGTACCCTATAAGAAAAATGAGCTTTGTTGTTATGGTCGCTATGCTCCGTGGAAAAAAGGAGAGGATAAATTATCACGTTTAAATTATCTATTAGATATACGACCATTCAAAATTTGTCTAACTCCGCCAAGTGATTGATCGACTTCCTTCGCTGGCAAGATGGGGGAAGGAGGTGCATTGAGCTGCTGGGAGGTATCTCATGAAAAACAACACAACCATATGTCGATTGGTCAGTGGGGGATCAAATCACGACAAGTATCATTTTCTTAGGGAATGATACATCACACACCTTGTGGAATCCTTTTTGTTGCATAAGGTGGATAGTACCACATGACGGGAACAATGACGGCAATGTTTTACCTTTATCGGCCATGTAGTTTCAATGTGTTGGCTTTAATTATACTATATGACCTTAGTATTGGTAAATCGGTAACAATAGCTTCAATTCATAAGTATAGCATGACATTTCTCGTATTATGTTTTATATTTATTAGCTTGTTAGCTATCTTTTCAGATTCGATGAATTCAAGGATCATAATATGAGTCGGTTATAAAGCCAAATGATAATATTAAGAAAACTTCTAAAACGTCCATGAGCCCACATGAATCGGATAAATTACAAAATAAGATATGACGATAGACTATCGAGACTGAATTGATGTTCTTCGAATCAAAAATCAACTTAGAAGTAAACTCAAATGAATTTTTAATTTCAAATAATATCATCTAAATCATGATAAATGTCATGACGCATAAATATTTCAAGCCACCAAATAAATTGACAATTAATTTGGAACAATTTACCATTTATAATAATTTACTATATACATCCCACGATTGAATATTCATTAACAAGTATATATAATAACTAAAAATAATAATAGTTTCTCGATCTCATTTCTAACTAACTCTAATAAGCAAATAAAATAAATAATAATTTCCGGGCTCTATTACAAATTTTCTATCTTTATTTCTAATTAATTATAATAAGTAAATAAAAAATATTTTTAATTTCTCGATCAAGTTGATATTTTAAATAAAATAAAATAAAAAATGACTTGATGGCCTTTCAGCCGCCATAGCCACGGGCTACAGTGGGCATTGACTAATCCAATGGCCACCGTAACCATGCCATGCGTCCTAGTGTAACCAACTTGGCCACCGTAACCATGCATAACATACCGTAGTTCATTTTTGCTCTACGGCAAAACGAGGTTGTAGAGATTTCGTCGAAGTCATATCAGACTCCTTACTTTAAATACGTTTCGTAGTAAGACACCCTTTAATAAGGGTCTTCATGGGTCGAGTTTGACTCGATCCGAACTCAAATTCGACCTAACCCGATTGATTTTGTTCGGATTGGGTTGGTCGAGTTGATGTCAAAATAGTTATCGAATTCGATTCAACCCGACTTTCATTGGGTCGGATTGGATCGGGTCGAGTCATCGATTTTTTTGATTAAATTTTTTCATATATTTTTAATTATTTTTTCATAATACTTAACATTAATTATATTTTAAAAAAATAAAGAAATATATTTTTTCAATATTTTATAATAATTTAAAGGATATAAAGTATAAATTTATAATATACTTTATTTTAAAGTAATATAAAATTCTTATTTAAGAATAAATTGGTTTAAATTTAATACAAATATATAAAAGTTCGGATCTTGATCGGGTTTAGAAAAATTGAAACTCGTACTCGACCCATTGGTGATCGGGTCGATTCGGATTCGATCCGACCAACGATCCGATCTGACCCAATTAAGATTGGGTCGATTCAGATCGTCGAATTCATCGGATCGATACAATCCGGTGAACACCCCTATCCTTTAATCATAGAAATTTATATCCAACCACGTGATTTCTCCTATGGATGGTCCGTAGTGTGACTCAATTTAACCGCAGCCAATCAACATGCAACCAAAGTGATAGACGTGTGATCCCTAATCTAATCAATTCATCTATCGATAAACAATAAAATACGAAGATTATACATAATAATCGGAATATAAGAACATAAATATTTACCCTAAAATATTAAGGAATAATAATTCTTATATGCAAATAAATATTCATTTGTTCTAAAAATATTTAATGTAAAAAACAAATTTGATTATTTTAAAATCATTGTTGATCATATTAAATACACATCTTTCATGTTTGTTCTCTTTTTCTGACTCCTTCCTTCGTCTTCCCATTCTTCATTAGTATCCTCTCCAATAGTAATATCCTTCTTCCCTCCTCTCCCTTCAAATGCTGTATGGTAAACGTGAGGGCAGAAGAAAGAAAATGAAAAAGAAAACTCTAGACGTGAGAGCAGAAGAATGAAAATGAACAAGAAAACTCTATGAGAAAAGGAACCCTAGAGAAAGAAAGAAAAAAAAAGAGAAAAAAATTAAAAAAATATAGATTAATTGTCAAAATAAATGATAGTAAATTTTGTTAGTGAAAAAAATAATTTTAAATTTGAAATTAATTCTGTCGAATATTTTATGTTATTTTTAAAGTTTTTTTTCTCAGGCGTTACATTTACCTTATTGCTTGTTTTCTGCGATGTCATTATTCATATCATATGTATCCACAAGACGACTCCGTATATACTGGACTTCACATGCATTATTAGTACTAATGCATTTAGTAGACAATTCTTCACATGTATTTGCTAACCACCGGAATCTAATAGACAACTCTGGGTCTCTATCACTGCATTTAGTATATGTCAGATATAAAATGGAAGTTACGGTATCTTGCTTATTTACAGTTCAATGAAAGCGCGTGTTTTACTTTTAAGCAAACAAAAAAACATGTTTTCTACTCTTGTTTCAGAAGTTTTGGAGCTTACATGACATTTGATGGAAGTTTATATCCTGACAATTCTTTGGTTGAAATTTGAAAAGTAAGATTCTTGATGGCGTGAGGCTTTGCGTAATTTAGGATAACAGGTCATTCAAATGAAATTTATTTTCATTTTTTATGTATATCTTGAAAATTCTTTGCTTGATTAGTCAGGGTTCTTGATGATGAGGCTTTGCATAATTTAAGAGAACAAGTCACTGAATGGAATATGTTTTCTTACATTTTTATCTATTGTATAAGGTGCTGGCATCATTTTGTGTCATAGATTTATAAAATAAAACTGATTCGAACCGGTAAGATAAGTGAATTATCGTTCGATCAGTTCAAATAATTTTTAATTGATTGAATTAAATTGTATTAAAATAATGTAATTTTAAAGATAAAAAATATATAGAATTACATAAAAAGAATTAAAATATGTAATTCATAACTCAGTTAGCACTATATATAAATTTACAATTCTAATAATGTCTCTTTAAAGAAAATATCATTATTCATTATTATTTTAATTTACTTTCTATCTAAAAATTCATTTATTTTCTTTCTTCTTTTGTTTTTTTATATATCTTAATATTTTTCCTTAATATTTTATCTTCATATTTATTCTTCATTTCCGTTTACCTATTTTCTTAAATGGAATGTCTCCCCTTCTCCATTTATTTATGGGTCCCTTTTCTCCCTTTTTTCTATTTAACCTTAATTTTTCAATATATATTTTTCTTCTTTAATGCTATAATAATTCCTCTTTCTATTTTTATATTTCCATCATTCCTATATTTCTTTCCTCTTAGGTGCTTTTGTTTTTTTTTTAAATTTCATTTAAAAAATGGACTGGTGAAGTCCAGTTCTAAAAAAATTGTTTTATTATTTTCCATGAACTGTCTTGTTGCTATTTGATTATTTTTTATTATATCCATATTCAATATTATTAATATATAGTTAATTTTTTTCAATGATTATACGCAATGATATTAAGTTGCGCTGAATTTTTAATTCATTCGACGTTAATAATGATGTGCTCTAGTCTCAAATTAAAATTTCGATTCACTCTCGAGTTTGACTAATTCGATATCGCTTCTAATCACATATCTAAATGTGTGACTCTCTTATACATATATAAATTTTGATCCAGAGTGCACTAAAGTTTAATTTTCCGACAATAACATTTTCGAAGCTCGAGAATTCGCAAAATTCATCTCACCTCTCTCGAAGTTCACTATTTCATTTTCATTGGAAATTACGAGTCACTAACCGAAAGAAAAATTACGAGTCAGCGTCAATGTTCAATATTTTTCTATTCGGTGACGAGTTTACTAAATACTTTGTCCGCCCGGCCGCCATGTAGTTCACAACCTACCTTTGCATGCAAATCATGGCGTTCCACCACCGCGTAGATGCTCTCAGGTTTCGCCCAGCAGCAGCAATCATTATCCTAATCATGCTCATTCTTGCAGTAGCGGCCGGTGCGTCGACGTCGGATGGTGCTCCCCCGATGGCAATGCCCGGCTGCCAATCCAAGTGCGGAAACGTCGGCATCCCGTACCCGTTCGGCATCGGCCAAGGCTGCTTCAGGGAAGGCTTCTTAATAAATTGCACCGACGACGTCCCCTATCTGAACAACACCAACATACACGTCGTGGACATATTAATGGAGGGCCTTTTGGTCGTGAACCAGTACAAGGTCTACGATTGTTATAACGAGGACGGCAGCAAGAACGCCTCCGCCTCGGCGTCCATTGGCATCGTGAGAAAAACGAACTACAGATTCTCCGATGAGCGCAACAAGTTCTTCGCACTTGGCTGTGACACGGTGGGATACCTCAGCGGCTTGATCGGATACCCGGACGGCGAGCTTGAAGACTTCAAGACCGGGTGCTTTTCCGTCTGCAACAGCTCGAGGAGCGTCTTCAATGGCACATGCTCGGGGATCGGCTGCTGCGAAGCGCCCATCCCCAGGGGCCTTCGGTACTTCGACGTCCGCTTAGGCCAGTACGAATACAACCACACGAACTGTTGGGAGTTCAATCCTTGCAGCTACGGTTTTGTGGCTGATGCTGATTGGCTTAATTTTGGCCTCTCAAACTACACCGATCTGAAAGATGTCGAGTTCATTCCGGTGAAATTGGACTGGGCGATCATGAATGAGTCGTGCGAGGAAGCTAAGAATAGTAAGTCCGGACGGTACGCCTGCGTTTCCAACAACAGCCACTGCTTAGACTTGACCAACGGAACCGGGTACTTGTGCAACTGCGACGACGGGTTTGATGGGAATCCGTACCTCCAACATGGGTGCAAAGGTACATCATGTGCGAGGAAGCTTTAATTATATATTTCTTTTACTTGAACGTGTAATTAACATAACTATATATGTTCTTGATGCATGACTTGGTATAAAGAGTGCTAGCTAGCTATATTTACCTACTCTTAGACATGATAATTCAATTATTTCATAGTCTGATCCAAATTCTTTGATTGCAGACATAAACGAATGTAAAAACAGCACCAGCCCATGCGTTAAATCCTGCAAGAACATTGAAGGTAACTATCAATGTTCCTGTCCGTGGCACATGTACGGAGATGGAAAAGTTGAAGGGAGCGGCTGCAAATCCTTTCTGAAGCTTCTTTATCTTGTTTTAGGTGATTCTTAAATCCGAATCCTTCATAATTTCTTACTTCCAAACTAATAAAGAAGGCATATATTAACCCATATAATCCATTTAGCATGCATGCTGAAAGATGAGCAGTTGAACATACGCAACTGATCTAATGACTGTAAGCTGCAGGTGGATGCCTCTGCCTCTTTTTAGTAATCACTGTTGCGTCATGGATGTACTGGGCAATCAGAAAGAGAAGGCTCATGAAGCTCAAGGAGGAGTTCTTCCAACAGAACGGGGGATTCTTACTGCAACAACGCCGCACTTCCTTGGAAAGCACTAGCAACCCTGCTGCTATGACAAAGTTGTTCTCAGCTGAGGATCTCGAGATCGCCACGGACAACTACAAGCATAGTCGCATCCTTGGTGAAGGCGGCGCTGGCACTGTCTACAAGGGCATCCTCTCGGACAGCACGACTGTCGCCATAAAGAAGTCCAAGGTCACAAATAACATGGAGATCGAACAGTTCATCAACGAGGTCGTCGTCCTCTCGCGTATCAACCACAGAAACGTCGTAGGTCTCCTCGGTTGCTGCTTGGAGACCCAGGTGCCGTTGCTGGTCTACGAGTTCATTCCCAATGGCACGCTCTTTGACCACATCCATGGCGAAGGCAAGGTGGGTTCGTTGTCTTACGAGGCTCGCCTGCGGATAGCTTCGGAGGTCGCCGGATCACTGTCGTACCTCCACTCCGCTGCTGCTATTCCAATCATTCATCGAGATGTGAAGTCCACCAACATACTGCTGGACGACAACTTAACTGCCAAAGTGTCCGATTTCGGGGCTTCCAGACTGGTTCCCATCGACCAAAAGGGCCTCGTCTCCTTGGTGCGAGGAACGTTCGGCTACTTGGACCCGGAGTACTTGCACAGTGGAGAGTTCACGGACAAGAGTGACGTCTACAGCTACGGCGTGGTCCTCGTCGAACTCATCACCGGGAGAAAACCGATCGACAAGTCGCAGTCCACAGAGCACAAGAGCCTCACCGCGCTCTTCACGTCGTACGTCAGGGACGGTCGACTTCTCGATATCTTGGAGCAGCGCGTGGTCGACGAGGGGCCGCGACAGCAGCTCATGGAGGTGGCAAAGCTTGTGGAGAGGTGTTTGTGCTTGAAGGGGGAGGATAGGCCCTCCATGAAAGAGGTGTCCATGGAGCTGGAGGGATTGAGAATGTCCAATGTGCACCCATGGATGAAAAATCCGAACGAGGAAGAGCAGGAGCTTCTGTTAGGAGGAGAAGAGGAACGCTCCGCCACTGTCGACCTTGCAGCTTTTGGTGACTGCGACTCATCCATGACCATGACCCGTTTCGTTCCCCTGGATATTGTTCGTTAAATTTTCTTCTTTTTAGCGTCAAACTTTAAGGTCTTTGGTGTGATTGTTTTTTTTTTTCTCTTTTGATATTTTTACTCTGCGTTTGGACATGTTTAGATATGTGTTTTTGGCATGGATTTTCAAATATTATTGTTTGCTTTGATGTATTTATTGCAATTGATTTCAACTCTATTAATTTGTGTATTGTGGCGTCACGTTTCTGTTACTAAAAGAGAACTTTGATAGCAAATTCACAATTATAAGTAGTAGTTGTAGCCTTGTCGGGATACGTCATGCATTTCTTACATTGAAGCACAAATTGAGTTACCTCTTGGGCCATGGTGAAGGAGATGATTATATGTTCAGAATTGAATCCTTCGTCCAATGTGTTCTATTATTCTTCAATAATTTCTATGAATTTCAAGGGATAAAAAACACTGTTACAAATCAATCTTTTTTCAAAATACAGGATTAAGGATCATGGACTCCTAAAGAGAAAAGAATTACTAACATAGCTAGCATAGAAACATTTAATTAGGTATTGATTACAACATTATTCTTTTTTCCATTTAAGAATTTCTTTTACATTTCGATGTTTAGCAAAAAATTTTAGCGTAAAAATATCCACCATTTTGAACTAAAAACATTGTAAAAAGTTAAGTGGCGAAATTGGTACATTTGTTTGAAGAAAGTTTAGTTGAACTCGATAATCTAAGTTTTCTTTAAAGGAATTCTTAAAACTTATTAATTAGAGCAAACGACAGAAGAGTCTTGATACAAAAGTTGGATAATCTAAGTTGATGGGAGGAGTCTCTCATTTCTATGTGAGCTTGCTGCCCCCTTTTCCAACTATAGAAATGTCTTAAAACTAATTTGTTCAGAAGTTGAAATTGTTGACGGTGGCACACGGTTTATCAGAAAGAAATGTTTAAAAGATTGAATTGATATCTTCAGTTTTTCTTGATAATTTGGAAGATTCAGAAATATGAAAATTATTAATCAAGCTGACAAAATAGGATGATTAAGTTTAAAGGCCTTTAAAGTTTTGAAAATTAGAAACTGGGAAGCATGAATCCAACACTCCCTCCTGACCCTCCTCCACCATTACCGCCGAGCTCTTCCACCCTCAACAAAGGAAGCTATGCAGCAGCAACTCGTGGGAGTCGAGGGGATCAGGCCGTACACATGCCTTACTTATCACCAGCTCAGCTCAAGTGTCTCCAAAACACCAGTGTAGATGAAATCACCATCCCGGCGGAGGAAGTAGCCCACAAAGCACATGAACTCAAGATGTGTCTAATGGGGTGTTTCATCACGTCCTCTCCTATGGAACAGCTGAAGGAGGAACTAATTAAGTTGTGGTGGCTCAACTCTCCACTCAAGATTACTTAGTTAGCTAACTTTTATCTTATTTTTCAGTTTCAGGATGCAGAGGAGAAGGAACGCATCTTGACCAATGGTCCATAGATCATTCAGGGCAACATTCTCCATGTTACCATTCCAAAACCCTTTTTCAGGCCACTTGATGAACAATTGACTTCGGCACCAGTGTGGATGAGACTCCCAGGCCTCTCGTACGAGCTTGCGAACAAGGCAACAATCCTCCGCATTGCAGCAAGATTTGGAACTCCGTTGAAGATAGACGACTACACGAATCAGGGAGGGAAGAACAAGTATGCCAGAGTCTGTATAGATCTAGATCTATCACTACCGGTTAAGTAGGGCATATGGACCAACTCTCCGGACGATACACGCTTCTTCCAAAGAGTATTATATGATAACATCCCTAACTTCTGTTTTGGATGTGGTAGAATAGGGATATGATCTCTTCTTGTCCTGATCGTCCAACTGCAACTAAAGCAATGGAGATCAAAAGCTCGCCGGAGCCTTACTGTACGGAAACTGGATGAGATCCCTTCCCCCGAGACGACGACGTCCACTGGATTCGGAACACTCGGAGATGGAAAGGAAGACACGTGATCAGCCACGTGACTACCGCCGCTCAGGATATCCGGTTCACAAAAAACAGGTTCAGGGAGCTGAACCGGGTCCAAGTTTTAATACCTTTCAAGCCCTAAGTGAAATTGATCAAAGCCGTCAACCCGTCAATCTGACGGTCCAGACAGCTGATGAAACCCTCACCACTACAACGGGAAATTCTCCCCCTTCGAGGCGGCACGTGAACACGGTCACACCAGCATGTGACCATACCCCCCTCTCTCTATGCGGAATCGCTTCTAACCCTCCTGTAATGTGCAGATCTCCTGAGCCTCCAGGTCCAGAGATGGGGGATGCGCGAAGGAAGGCACATGAAGAACTTGCAGTTATGGTTGCAGAGAGGCTTATATCGGGACAACAAGAGAATGATGGATCTGATTCGCAAATGGACTCGGAGGAGGAATTGATCGACCAGGATCTCACTCCATCCACCCGAGTAGAGAGGAAGCACAATCGAAGAGCAAAGCAGCGATACTCTCCACCCCCTCCCCTTCAAAAGAGCAAGAAAAAACCAGGAGCACCCAAACATGGAAAGGTAAACCTTCGGATTGAAGACTTTCATACTGACAAGGGTAAGGTTGTTATGCAGGAAGCGGAAGGCAGGACGTCCCTGCCAACCTTACTCCAGCCCTGTGGATGAAGATAATCTCTTGGAATTGCCGCGACGCCCTTAGAAGTAAAGTGAGGGACCGCTTGAAGGACCTCATCAATGTTCACACACCGGATATTGTTGTGCTGCTAGAGACCCATACTGACAAGGTCAGATCTGAAAAAGTCATCCGAAGGCTAGGACGAAGATGGAATGGCACCTTTGTCGAAGGTACAGGAGCTGCAGGAGGAATCATCCTGGCATGGAACTCCCCACATATTCGGGTAACTTCGCTCCATACCACATCACAATTCTTACATGCTTTAGTAACATGTAATACTTCTACTTTGCTTCTCACTTGCATTTATGCAAGCACCCAGGCTGCTCATAGAAATTTGATGTGGCGACACCTAAAGAACCTAAGTATGAATGATGTACCTTGGCTCCTAATTGGAGACATGAACTGTATAACCCAACCTGAGGATAAAAAAGGAGGAAGACCCTTTAAATTAGTTAAATCAGTTAGAAACTTTAGGGATCTAATATTGGAACAAGGATTAATAGATGTTTCCCTCAATGGCTCACAATTCATCTGGTGCAATAATCGAAAAGGCAATGGCCGCATACTTTGTAAGTTAGATAGAGTATTAATCAATGAATAATGTTTACTTAAATTCACAAATTTGTCTCTTGAGGCTCATCACAGAGGAGCATCAGATCATGCACCTCTCCTCTTTAACTCAAATGATAAACTTAAAAGGAAACCTAGACCCTTTGTGTATGAGCACTTCTGGTTTGAATATGATGAACCTAGAACAATTATGGCAGCTGAATGGTTTAAACATGCATCCATTAATATGAATATCAGTCAAGCTCTCAAGGCTATCAAAGAAAAAACTCTGCATTGGAATAGGAACAACCTAGGAAAATTGGAGAATAGAGTTCAAATTACTAAACATCAAATTAGGAGATTAGAAACAAAAGACTGTCACTCTGGATTATCTGATTCTGAGATAAGCTCACTCAAGGCACTATACAACCTGCATGCAGCATTACTTAGACAAATTAATTTAAAGTGGTGGAGTAAATCTAGAGTAAGTTGGTTAAAGGATGGGGACCAGAATTCAAAGTTTTTTCATACCAATACAATCATAAGAAGCAAACAAAATTTGATCAATTCAATTGAAAACCAACATGGAACATTGTTAACAAATGAGGATGATATCAGACAAACCTTTGTAGATCATTATAAACAACTATGGGACCAGGACTTAAATCTGATTGATCTGAATGATTTTCATTGGCCTACTCTACCTACACTAGACATATCATGGCATAACAACCTATTAGCCCGTGTAAGCACCCAAGAGATCAAAGAGTGTCTTTGGAATATGGCCCCAAGCAAAGCTCCTGGACCTGATGGATTTACCACTGAATTTTACAAAAAATATTGGGATATTGTGGGCCAAAACATATCTGATGCTATAAAAAACTTCTTTTTAAATTGTTGCTTACCACCAGATTGGGGTATCACATCCATTACATTCATACCTAAAACACAGGCCCCTAAAAAGATCTCTGATTATAGACCAATCTCACTTTGTAATGTCTTATACAGACCACTAGCCAAACTAATCACAAAGAGACTAAAGTCTGCCATCAATTCTCTGATTGATCCTGTTCAGGCAGCATATGTGGCTAATAGAAACATACATGATAATATCTTACTTGCCCAAGAAATTGCTCACTCACTAAAAACAGGGAGGAAAAAACATATGATAATCAAGGTGGACATGGAAAAGGCTTTTGACAAGATCTCTTGGCAAGCTATACTGCTAGTTTTAAGGAAGATGAATTTCCCTCCTAAATTCATAGAGTGGATTAAAATTTGTATATCATCACCTGTTTACTGATGCGAGCAAAAATATACATGTTGCACGCATCTATTTCATGTCATTTTTAGGCATTTAGTATAAGTTTATTTATAATTTTAGTATTTTATTGTTTATATTTTACCTATGAGTCAGAAACTACCAATTTGTTGTCTCTTTACTGATTTTCAGGTGAAAGAACCTCAAAACTGCGCAAAATTTGGAATAAGCATTCAACGGCCGAAGTCCTGCGGAAACTACCTAGAAACTCAGGCCGTTTTCATCCAAAACGGTCCGTGTCCTACTCATCATAAACTCGGACTATGTTTTCCAACTCAGATCGTTTCGTCCGACACGTCACGCCACGTTAGATGATT
>LTAE01008593.1:0-16802 GCA_001647135.1 Pontederia paniculata | reverse complement strand
TATATATATATATATATATATACATACATACATACATACATACATACATACATACATACATACATACATATATATATATATATATATTACTTGTAGTGAATTAATAATTTTAATATAATATAATTAAATGATATTTTTTTAAATAACATAAGATAATATTTGAGTAAAGATAAAGAATGAATAATAAGAAAATAGAAGTATGCATGTAATAAAATAAATAAGTAGATTATTATGGTACTTTAATACACTAATAAGGAGAAATATATGTTATAGTATATATAAATAATAATGTTAATGAATAAATAAATATTAATATAATATAAGTAAATTATATTTTATGGAAGAGTATATTAGATAATATTTGAGTAAAAGTAAAAAATAAATAATAAGAAAGAAAAAATTGAAAAGTTAAACGATGTAAAAGAGAAAAAAAGGAAAAAAGAATATGAAGAGATAGGGAATCGAACTAATAAATTTTAATATAATATAAATAATGATATTTTTTTAAATAACATATACTAATATTTGAGTAAAGGTAAAGAATAAATAATAAGATAGAAGTATGCATGTAATAAAATAAATAAGTAGATTATTATGGTACAATAATAGACTAATAAGGAGAAATATATATCTTAGTATATATAAATAATAGTTTAATGAATGAATAAATATTAATATAATATAAGTAAATTATATTTTATGAAAGAGTATATTAGGTAATATTTGAGTAAAGTAAAAAATAAGTAATAAGAAAGAAAAAATTGAAAAGTTAAATGATGTAAAATAGAAAAAAAAGAAAAAAAAAATGAAGAGATATGAAATCGAACTAAGGACCTCTACTTTTAGTAGTTCACCTCTACCCATTTGCATAAACAATAAATCGTGATTTATAATAGTAAGTATGTTATTTATTGAAATCAAGGGAGTGCTAGTGCACACTCTTGGCTCTGTCCTTGATTTCTATATACTACAACGAGCCCCCTTCGATGACTTATTTCGCGTAGCTTGAATGTATACACCTGATCTACTTGGCCACTCTGACCCTTTCGTAGATACATTTCTCCTCATTAGTTTATAACTGTTGCATCAAAATCTACGTACTTATTTATTTTATTACATGCACACTTTTATTTTCTTATTATTTATCCTTTATCTTTACTCCTTATATTATTCTATAAAAAATATATTATATTAAAATTTGTTAATTCATTAAAGGTATAATATATGTACTATATTATACATTTTTACTCAATAGTCTATGACTATATCGTATAAAATAATTATGGACTTTTTTAAAAAATATGGACTTATAATTGGGCCAACGTCGGGTTACTGTGGCATAGGAAGATCAGACAACCACCACCCAATGTAATGCCTACTCCATTTGACCTTTTCTTCCTCCCTCCGATGCTTCTTCTCTCGAGCACCAACGCGAAGCTCCCATTCTTTTCAACAAAACTATTCTCTCTCTCCCCACACCTTCGGTATCCTAGCTCTTCTCTTTTTGTTGATTGATATGATGCATGAAGGTAATCAAATCGTATGTTAGGTCCTTTCGATCAATTCATTTGATCTTCTTATTTTGCTATTTTTCTTGTTTCTATTATGATGTAATCTTATTTTTTTATTCAACAAAGAAATTAATGTGGTTCTCCATTGTCAAAATTCGGCTCTCTGGATTTGCCAATCGTGTGTTCGTTGTTGCATTGTTCTGAAAAAAAAAATCAATTTTTATCCTCATTTTAATTCTTCTGTAATTAAAATTGCATAGTTTCAATTGTATCTGTTGCATCTAAATGATTGTTAGTAAATTGATTTAACTTTAGTGATGTCGATCTTGGATTTGTGCAATGTGAATTATCTTTTTTATGACTTTGACCTTTCAATAGTCTTTGGAAGGTGCAAATAATCAATTCTATTTGATGCTCACTTTTTGAGATGTTTTTTTTTTCGCAAACCTTATAAAAAGTCTGGTGTCGATTATTTAATTTAAACTAACTAATGTCATTCTCAATGCAATTGCATTGTGGTAGTTTATTAATTTTCTAGGTTGTTGATTATTTACTTAAAATATTTTAAATTGTGTGTTGTTGCAGGAGAAGAAGGTGCTACCTTTGTTGTTCAAAATATGTTTGACAATATTTACTCATTCGATGACCAAACTTGATTAATCTTTGTATCATCTTTAAACTATTATATGGAGCACCTTCCTATGGAAGTTATTGGGAATATACTTTCACATCTTGGAATTGCGAGGGATGTCGTTGTTGCATCTGCCACATGCAGGAAATGGAGAGAGGCCTGCAAAAAGCACTTGCACACACTCTCTTTCAAGTCTGATGATTGGCCTCGTGATCTCACCACCAGGCAGTTGGAAATTTTCATAACCCAAACCATATTCCAAACCATAGGGTTGCAATGTCTTTCCATCCATATGGACAGTGCCCATGAAGTCTCTGCAGCTCCTGTGATTGCATGGCTTATGTACACCAGAGAAACACTACGAAGCTTATCATACAACGTTCGCACAACACCAAACGTGAACATTCTAGAAAAATGTGGCAGGCAAAAGCTTGAGGTGTTGGATTTAGATCATAACTCTATTACTGGAGTTGAACCTAGCTACCAGAGGTTCACATGCCTCAAATCTCTTTCCCTGAGGCATGTCAGTATCTCTGCCTTGGATTTGAGTTTGTTGGTAGCCTCATGCCCCAAAATAGAGTCATTGACACTTGATGCTCTGGAGGTTGTGACGTCAGATTCTCAATCTACAATGGAGTTGGGCAGTCAAACACTACAACATTTGTATGCTAAATCAGTAGGTGTTGATAAGATCATCTTGGAAGCAGATAATCTTGAAAGCTTACACTTAAATGCCCTAAACCTTGATCTCTTCGAGTTAATTGGAAAAGGCACACTAAAGCATTTGAAGATTGATGATGTTAGTGTCACTCACTTGGATATAGGTGAGAACACTGACCATTTGGAGGTTGTGGATGTGAGCAACTTTACAATTGTGTGGCCCAAGTTCTATCATATGATAACAAGAGCATCTAAATTGAGAAAACTCCGGCTTTGGGGTGTAGTTTTCGACGACGAGGATGAAATTGTCGATTCCGAGTCTATTGCTGTGTCATTTCCACAACTTAAACATCTTTCATTAAGCTATGAATTAAGGGATGGGTTGCTTCTTCATTATGGCTTGCAAGGTTCCTCACCATTGGAAAATGTTGTAGTACTAGAACTAGGATGGACAGTAATTAGTGAACATTTTGGACATTGGGTTTTTGGGATGATGGAAAGATGCCCAAATCTTAAGAAGTTAGTCATCCATGGTGTATTGTCGGAGGCCAAAACACGCGAAGAACGTCAGATGCTAGCCAGTTTTACCTCATTCATTGTTAATCTCATGCGAAAATACATCGATGTGGATGTGAAATTTGAATATGAATGAGTTCACAAGCAATTGTCAGAGAGTGAATGTCCACATCTAAACCTGTTCTAGGTGTTCTTGAGAGGGCACATCAAACTTCAGGTATAAAAATATAAAAACCTTATCAATTGCTTATACCATGTGGTTTGCACTATTCTATATTTAGAATGAGTTTGAATACACAATTGTACATTTTGAATGCCATCCTTTGCAAGTCATGTCTCTTAACTTCACCTTTCATTCTTTTGGATGGTCATGTTTGTGGTATTTATGTTTCATTTTTGGAGATTATGTCCATGTTTGCTTATCTAGATTTCATGTTGCACTTATATATACTGTATATAATTTGAAATGCCAATTTTCTAAATAGCATATGCAATTATCACTGCGAATACAATGACAAGCAATTAAAACTCAAAGGGATTTGAAAGTGTAAAAATCATAACAAAACCCACATGAATTTTTTGTTAATGCAACATGCTACTACTTAAGCTATATGATGAGGCATATTATTCATTAGGCCAACAGACCACATATCACTCTTTAAATCTCCATTCCTCATTTTTGGTTGGTCTCTACCTCTTTAAGGAAAAGTTTTATTAAGGAGGGCATCCAAGGCCATCTAAGAAGATGTCCAACCCATCTTGATTGATTCTTAATTTTTCAACAACAAGAGTGACTTATAACCTACCTTAAACATATATTCTTAACCTTTGGTTACTCTAATTTCATTAAATTTTGAGCCCAGTATTTTAATTTCATTTATTTTTTTTTATTTTCCTCTCAGTATATGGATTCATAACTCATAGTTGGTAGAACAATTTTCATACAGAAGTATCTTTCTAGCTAACTTCTCAAACTACTAATTTGAAATTTAAAAAAAAAACTTCTAGGATATGCCCTCATGAAATAACTTGAAGATTCGCAAAAAACAACAAGAAGTAGTCATGAATTGTTGTATTAGGTCTTTCTTATTATGTAAGTTTCATTACCTGATCTGAACGGTCATGGTGCTCTAGGCATGAGAATATCTATATAACTAATGTTAAGTTATGGGTTTTTAATCCAGAGTTTGTTTCTACAAATGTGACTATAAAAACTTTTTGGTGTTATTTGTTTTAATTTTTTTCCCAATTGATGCAATATGAGGTTATCTTTTCCCTTGAGAAATAAGAAAGCTGCCAGGCATCAAGTTCTACTAATGTATTAACGACATTGTACGACATCCAAATTTGTATCGATTAACAACGTTTGTTTTGAGAGGGAATTATCATCTATTAGAGGGGGAATAAAAACCAAGAACTTATATTCATGAACTTGATCTTCATGCGAACATGCATATTTCCTTCAAGTTGCATTCACTAGTCACTATATTGTGCTCTAACCATTCAAATTGCTTCTTAGAAAGATTTCACCTATTAAATAACCAGAATATGCATTGCCTTGTTAAATATATATAATGTGATTAGCAGTTCATATTGCCTTATTTATAACATAAAAAATATTATCAAATAATATACAACTTTTATCAAAATATCCTTGATCAAAGTAGTGAAGTTTAAAAATGTATATAAATTTGATTTGAGTTCTATAAACTTAAATTGTGAACACATATGGTAGATCCATAAAATTTTCATATAGAACAAAAAAGTATAAACTAATTAATATTTCTTCTTCCAAAAATGATAATAATATATTCATAATTATTTTTTCTTAACTTCTATTGTATTATAATGATTAAAGTAAAATAAAAATTATTTATAATGTAATAATAACATACTATCATTAATTAATCATACTAATAATATAATTAATTATAATAAAAAATAGCGATAATATTAGTACATTGATCCGCTATTAAATAATCATATTACCATTTTAGATTAATTATATTATTTGTTTGATATTTTAAAGGACAATTGTAAAAAGAAAAAAAAAGAGATTTTCACTTAAGTGATAATTCAGATTTCTATCCCTCCATGAGTAATTTAGATTGTCACTTTATATAAGTCATCTGCATTATTAGGACATTCAAATCATTTGTGAATTAAGCTAAGTGAAAAAAATTAATTTGATGATCTATCCACATAATTTAATGTCACTTTACTAGACAATTTTAAAATACTATCTTTCCAAAAATGTCCCCACCAGATTTGTAAAATGTGCAACACGTGAGTGCATTTTAGAGCATTCATACTTCACATTGACCTTTTTTTTGTTAGAGCATATTGGCTTATTAGTCAAAGAATTTTAGCTCAAGTTCGAAATGTTTTGTTTTACTTTTCAACTATGTTTCTGAAAGGTAATTATGCATAATGGAGTTCCTTTCAGTTCATAAACACATAGTGCTATTTCTTTTTCAATCCTGAATCTGAGTTCCTTTTTTTTTAGAGAGAATTATATTTGTTTATGTTTCTTCGCTTCTCAACATGCATTGTGTTCATCAATCTTTAGATTATGTATCTTCTAACCCTTATCACTATAATAATAAATCTTTATATTGAAAATTTAATGATTAGCGATGAATTGCTGATTAATAGTAAAACTAAAAGGAGTCAATTTTTTCTTTTAGAAGAAACTAAAAGAAGTCAGTTGAGATCTTGGCATCTTTGAAATGAGGTTAAAATTATATCCTCCCTTAGTCCTCAAATCAAGTTGAATAAAAGGTTAGGCAATAAATAAAGTTGGTATTAGTTCAAGGAATAGGCTTGAATATGTTGAGTAAATATACAAACATCATTTCGTTTCAAATGAATAAACGGAGCAAAGCTACAAGGAATGAAAATCTTAATATGTTTGAGTGGCTAGAATAACACAAAACCGCTAAAATTTAGCTAGCTTTAATATGCATTTGAGAGAGGAAATAAGTTATCTTTAATAGTTTACATGATAAAATTGTATGAATGAATCTTCTTGAGATAATTAATGTGCAAACAAACTTCTGCTAAATAAATAAATAAATAAATAACAACATATTTGTAACTCTGTCTAAGAGCACGTTCATACAATGATGTTTTTAAGACACGTCATTCATATTATAGGAACCTTTACAAATCAACTTATTCAAATTAAGATCTCAATTTTCTATCTTGACTTATTATGCTTGCAAGAGTATAAGTGTTTTCCTTCATTTATATATTATGTATATACTTTACTTGGCTTCATTTATCTAGAGAAGCAATTATTGAAGTCACACACTGCTAGATTTATTTGTTACATGCTTATCTTGCTAAATGCTCCGTTCCAGTTTATTTTTATTTTCTAGCATAATCAGTTTCTTGGAAATATCTTATTACAAGTGAGTGATGGCATTTTTTCTCTTACCTTGCAGATTTGCTTTGTTATAATACTATCAGCTTCATGTTAGCGCTGATACTCATGTCACATAGCAATATGGTGGGCCAAAGTTTGATGCCATTTGGTTGGATGAGGTATCATGGATGGTTCTTCCAAGGACTTGACTTGAACTAAAATACTAATCAAATTGTATTTCAAACATCATGGAGTTCTTATAAAATACTTATAAGAAGAATCATGACAAAATATCTTCCACATTTTAAAATATATTAGTATATCATATGAAAATATCTGTTAGCTTTTGCTTCATGATTTACTGGCTACGCTTCAAATTATATAATTATTGCTATATATGTTTTATCAATGTAATTGAATGTAATACACAGGTAAACATATAATTAGTTATAGTATGAAATTATCTTCAAGTTTTAACGATAAAAAAAAAGTAATCTACATAATTATTAGCACGACAATGCATAAATGTTTCCTAAGGTGTATGAATCCAACAAATATAATCAAATTAATTCCTTAAGGAAGAAATTTAAATTCCACAAATATCAACTTATGCAAAATGAAAATTTTCTTACTTATCCTTCTAAAAAAACCGAAGAATTCGTGTTAATTCAATGGAAACTTGTTGGTCCAGACGCACAACATCCGCCTGCTGCAACAATACTAGTGACTTCTACAAACACTTATATAGTATTCCTTGGGAATGTAATCCTCATTTTAGTGGCAAAATAAAGAGCAATATAATTAATTAACTTGGTTAAACTTGCAACTTTTCAAGAAATATCAATGTTTATTTAGTAGTAATTTTTATTTATAAATTATGATTAGTGTATATAAATTGATTAAATTAAATTATTTAATATTTTGAATTAATTAAAATATTATATAAATTAATGTATAAAAATTATGCTTGTTTTAAAATATTTGAAGGACATTTAAATCTTTTAATTACAAAAATAACTTATCAGACATTTTATTATTTGAATTTACTAATTATTATCGATACTTTTACTTAAGTACGTAACTCCTTATTTTTTAAAATTAACTTCAACACTCGAAGTGTTTATCAATGTTAAAACTTATCACCTATTTTTTTTATCAAGCAAGCCAAACAGACCTAATAATTTTTTTTGTCAACTACCACTACAAGAAATTTGCATATTAGCTATGCAATTTGGTGACTCCAAAGTGTCTTGCCAATTAGTCACTTTTAGTGGCAATTGTTGGATTAAGTGACCTCCATGGTCATCTAACGGATTCCGAATGAATCGGTCGTCGAGTATCCCGAATCATGTAGATATGTCGTGATGATAGAGACGAGGATAGCACGAACTCCTTGGCTGAATATTGCGCCTATAAATGCTCAAGTTCAGAGTGGAACGAGCTATTGGTTGGGAGCCCCAAAAGCCCAAATGCAAAGCTACATTTTTTCTTTCACGGGTATCAGAGTTGGTAGGCGATCTTTCTTGTCTTTTGACAATTTTTTTTCGTTCTCGTGAGCGAAAGGTCGTCAATCGGCGTCGTCCTACACACAAGTTCCTGTCCAGGATAATACTTAACTCCACCACGGCATTTTATGCCATGGAGATCGACGAGCGTCGATACTGCCAAGACGAACGCCATCTCCATAATGATCCTATATCACAACTTTGTTCGTCTATTGTCATCAACGTTCCGCGATCACCAAAGCGGAAGAACGTACAATAATGGGTAGAACCAGAAGTAAGCCACGACACTCCATATTTCTCCATCTTTGTGATCTTGCTACACGATTCAATTCTGCTCGTTTGTGTCGCCTCCCCTATTTTCTTCTATCCGCATCACCTCCCCTATTTTCTTTGCCGACAGTGCTAGTGATTGGGAAGAAATTTAGTAAAAGTCAGTGTCCTAATGCAGGGCAAGAACCTTTGAGTGAGCCTTATGCAAAAGCGATGGGCAGTCTAATATATGTGATGCTCTGTACGAGGCCCGATTTGACTTACGCAGTAAGCTTGGTTAGTAAATTTTAATCCTGGAAAGACACATTGAGAAGTCATTAAAAGGATACTTCAATATCTGAAGGGTACAGAACAATTGAGATTGAAAGACCAGACTGATACACTCGAGGCAATTGAGTATTCAGATGCAGATTTCGACGGTGATATAAACGATCGCAAGTCTACATCAGGTCACTTGTTCCTTCTAAGTGGTGCAGTCATTTCTTGGGGAACAAGAAACACGGATGTGTGGCTAGACACACACAAGAGATTGAGTATGTTGCTTGTAGTACAACAGTCTCCCATGGTGTATGGCTTAGGCATTTTCTTTTAAAATTAGGGTTCGATCTGGTTAGAGGATCATTACCATATATTGTGATAATCAAGCTGCGCTAAACTTGATACACGATGGAGCCAATAGTTCAAAAGAAAAACGCATTGAGATTGAGTATCACTATATTCAAGATATAGTTAATAAGAAGGAAGTGATGGTGACCTACATGCCTACGAGTGACATGTTAGCTGATTCTCTTACGAAAAAAATTTCAGCTGATGCTTACATCAAGCATGTGGACTTGATGGGACTCAAGACTGTCTGAGTCAGTATTAATATTCACAAATAGTGAAACTTCATGACATGAGGACATGATCTTCACTTAGACTCTGCATGAACAGTGGGAGTGCTAACGTACTATGACCACGAAGGTCAAGTGAGAGATGTTGGATTAAGTGACCTCCAAGGTCATCTAACGGATTCCGAATGAATCGGTCATCGAGTGGACTGAATCATGCGGACATGTCACAATGAAAGTGACGAGGATGGCGCGGGATGGGGCGGACTCCTTGGCTGAATATTGCACCTATAAATGCTCAAGTTTAGAGCGGAACGAGCCATTAGTTCGAAGCCCCAAACGCCCAAAACGCAAAGCTACATTTTTTCTTTCAGCAATTTCAAGACGTGGTGATGACACTTAGTTATATGAAATTATGTAACATATTTTTAGTGTAGTATTGGTACATTAGTGACAATATTAGTCATTAACCTAGATATGCATTATGAGTCAATACTCTGATGCTAATGTTTGATTTTTTTTCATGCACATATTTTTGGCTCATGTGATAGTAAGCCCACAAAAATTTACTACCAATGTGTGACTCTCACAAAAATAAATGTGTGTCTATAAGTCATTAATGCATCGCACGGGATGTAAAAACAAACACACATGTATTTATTAATTTATATCTACATAATGCACTGAGCGTGTAGCGCACTTTTAGTGTAGTGGGTGTAGCACACTAGAAAGTAACGACACTTTCTGTACAAAAAAATTGAACATTTTTCGTTTGTAAGTGAGCTACATATTCCTTTTTCTCTTAATATAATATAGGTACATAGTTACTTAGTTAGTTATATTATCAACTATTTTAGAGTCAATAATATTTTTCAATCTCTGTATAATATATTTTAACTTTTAGTACATTTTAATTACAATATTTGTCGTATGAAATATTTAATTGAATAATTATCAAAATATATTGGATAAGCTAGTGATGCATTAATAACTCAACACCTACAGGTTACACCATCTACGTTGACTAAGTTGCGACTCCAAGGTGACACTTTACTTTGACACATAGTGCATCGCTAATGCATTACTGAAAATCTATATGAAATAACATGAATAAAGATGAAATTGTATTAACCAAGTTCGGTTGGCATAGATGATTAGCAGGTTTGTGTCTCGAGTTAAGGAATCGAAAGTTAGTAGAGTTCAAGTTTTAGAGTCACCAATTTGACCAGAAGAATCACTACAAGAATATGATTGGTTAGTGACGGAAATACCTATCGCTAATGACGATAACTTAACGATGACGCAACGACAGGATAAGTTAACCATTTTTTTTTATAAAAACTACGACAATCTAACAACAAAAATAACGATAGATAATGTTTGCCGTTGATAGCGACAGAACTGGCGAAGACTTAGCGATAAAATATCTATCGCTAATTCCCGTGTCCTAAAAACTCACTTAGCCTCAATTTTTTTCTGTGTTATTTGTCCCTCTTCCTCCATCTGCTCGCGCTCGCCGGTCGCCGCCCGCCCACTCGCCTCCTCGCCGCCGATAAGATGTCTTTGCCGCGCTCCCTCCTCTGCCCTCCTCACAGTAGTGAGGAGAGTGCGCCACCCTCCTCACACGGCGTGCCCTCCTCAATGAAATGTGAGGAGGGCGGCGTGCCCTCCTTACAGCAGTGAGGAGGGCGGCACACCCTCCTCAATGAAGTGAGGAGGGTCGCGCATCCTCCTCACAGCCGCCCTCCTCAATGAGAGGAAGGCAGCGTCGCTCTCCTCCCGGCACTGAGGAGGGCACGCGCCGCCCTCCTCACGTACGACAGTTCATATATAATTATGTTTTGTTTATATATAATTATATTTTGTTCATATCTAATTATGTTTCTTTATATTTAATCATATTTAGTTCAACTGTAATCATGTTTAGTGAATATCGAATAATGTATAATATGTGTAATCTTATTTTTTCATATTTAATTATGTTCAGCTCATATTGAATTAAGTTTCGTTCATATTTATGTATTATAATGAGCCATGATCGAAGTTAGATTTTTCAGTGGAAAGATGGTAAGAATTATGTTTGTGGAAAATTTAAGGACGGAGTTGATAAATTTTTAAAATTTGCATATGAAGAATGTGGTGTAGCCGATTCTCTTGGTCTCATTCGTTGTCCATGTGCGAATTATAAGAATAAGAAATCAAAACTAAGATAAAATGTCGAGATGAATTTATATCGAAAGGGGTATTTGGGTGGATTATTTGAATTGGACTTTGTATGGTGAAGAATATTGGAAAGATGAAAGTTCAAGTAATCAAGATAATTTTATGGAAACTTTGTATGGATGTAGAAGTTGGTGCTACATTTTATGGAGAGAATGAACAAAGAGAAGAAACTCCTAATTCTTTGGCTTCAAAAGTTTAGAATCTTTTAAAAAATGCAGACGAACCTCTTTGGAATGATTGCGAGCAATAAAGTGTATTATCTTTTATTTCAAAATTGATGAATTTGAAGTCTGAATATAATATGAGTGAGAAGTGCTTTGACAGAATGATTTGCATTATCAAGAGTATGTTATCTTCTTCTGAAAAGTTACCTGAAAATTATTATAAATGCAAGAGCATGATGAGTGAACTTGGCTTTAAGTACCAGAAGATTGATGCTTGTCACAACCATTGCATGTTCTATTACAAGGAGCATAGCGAATTAGCAAGTTGTTATGTATGCGGTGAGCCAAGATTCAAACCAAAGTCAAATTCTAGTGCTAATCAAAGGGATATTTCTGTTGTAATATTCAGATAATTTTCAATCATCCCAAGATTGCAACGCTTATTTTTATCCAAGAGTACTGCACAATTTATACGATGGCATGCAGAGGGGGTGCGAAGTGATCCCTCAGTTATGATACACCCTTTTGATTCAGAAGCATCAGAAGGGTGTATCAAGCTGATCAAACCATGAGAGTAATAAATGTAGCCCACGATGATGAAATAACAACATTATTTGACAAAAGTGGTCCTATGGAAGAAGTGAACATTAAAGAAATATGTCAGCCTCTTGAAGTAGAAGATGAACAATTTATATATGATAATGAGAACATTGATTATGAGACTGATGAAGAAATATACGAGTCACTTTCAAGCTCTTGAATAAGTTATTTTTCTAATAAATATTTTTTTAATTATGTTGTATATGTTTTGACATGTTATGCATAATTATTTTTATGTGCTATTATAGGTTATGCATCCTCGTGGTCATGGGAGAGCTCGTGGAAGCGGCATGAGTCGTGGACTCCATCAGGGGTCGAGAATGAGCCCGTCATCGATCTTGACTCTCAGACAGGTAAATTTTACTATTTATTGTTCATATTTAATCATGTGACTTTTAAATTTAATTATTTGTCTATATATATTATTGCTAACATTTTATTTTAGACAATATTAATATTGGGTCTTCATCATCCCAACGAAAACCGTATAACATTATACATGTTATCGGAGTTACGGTGGATGACAAAAAACAATCCGTGAGTTGATAATATATGATTTCTTAAAAAACTAATTTTCTTAATATATGAATATAATGTTAAATGCATTAATCTATATGATGTTATATGATTTAGGTCTGCCTTCATCTCGGGATGTATTCATCGAAAAATCAACGAGTTTGTTCTTTCGAGGCTTCCGATAAGCTGTGCTAAGTGGAAGGACATTCTGTTGCCTTATCGAGATGATATGTGCAATGCGTTTAAGGTAAAATTATTTTAAGTCTAACTACTTGAAATTAGTTTACAAAATAATAACCAGTTGTCTTTTCAGGCCAAGTATAAATGGGAGGAAGGCCTTCTTGATGGTATAATAAGGAAGGTCTTCAATATTGTAGCTTCGCAACGTCTCAGAGGAGTATTATTCAACTACCGGCGAGATGCAAGGCTTGTGATCGACAGTAACATTCTCGAAGCAAAGGATAGGTCTGCACTGCATATTTCGAAAGAAGTTTGGTCTTCTCTTTGCGACACATGGTAAGTTCATATTTAATAGTTGGATTAGCTTTAACTTTTTTGTCAACACTTATCACTTTCAATGTAGGGCATCACCCGGATATCAAGCGAAGTCAGCAATCAACAAAATCAGTAGATTGTCTAAGCCGGATGCGGCACACCATTGCGGAGGCTCTATTGGGTTCATAGAGCATAAACGAAAAATGATATTTTTTAAAAATTATATGAATATTGTTTGTTATTGTTAATCAATTCGAGAACATGTTTAAATATATGAAATGTGATTATCGTAGGAGTTGGCGAGCGGTAGCAAAGTTGACTTTCGAACGATGTACAAAGAAGTATACACCAATAAGAAGAACCAGTTCATCTCGGAGCAAGCAAAACAAATTGCGGTATAATTTCATAACACTCATTCAAAATATTTATCCTTAAGTATTTGGTATCGAAGTAATTATTTTCATTTACAAGAGGCATACAATTTGCTTATGGCGGAGAAGTACAGAGATAATGCAGACTCAATCCCCGACGTCAATGAGGAGGTATGGAAAGAAGTTGTAGGACTTACTAAGGGGGTCGACTTCGTGGTTTAGGAAGATTGAGTTCGCAACAAGTGAGTGCTGCTTCTGTTGCTGGTCCTTCGTGTAGTTCGGCCGCCGAACCAGCCCCTGCTACTATGGCTGGGATGAAGGATCTTGTGGTGGAGGTGGTAGATGAGAGAGTTACACCACTTTTGTTGGAGGTCCTCAGTTTGATTCGTGGCCATTCTGCTCCTTGTACTCCTCCGCCGATGATTAAATTATGTTGTGTTTGACTTAGTGTTACAAACTTATGTTGTGATACTTTCAAACATGTGTTGTCGACTTAGTCTTTGTGACGAGTACTTAGAAACTTATGTTGTGTTACTTTGAAGTTTATTACGTTTATATGACATCTTTTTTATCTTGTGCATGAATAAGTATATTTGTTTGATATGATGATACCATATTGTATGTAAGGATTTTTCTACAAATAGATGTATCATTCTAAGCTATTTTGATAATTAACGATAGAATAACGACAGATTAGCGACATAATAGCGATGAAATTAATGATATGATTTTTGATGTAATACAATAATTAGTAGCAGAATAGTGATAGGTCAGCGACAAGTTAGCGACAACCTTAGCGACATGTTAGCGACAGGTTAGCGACGGTTTAACGACAACTTTAGCGACAAGTTAGCGACATATTAGAGATGTTTTAGAGACCATTCTTTTAAAAAAAAATTAATGATGGGTTAACGACAGATTTGCGATGGTGTAACTACGACTTAGCGACAGAACTTTCTGTCGCTAATAGCGACCAATTTTTGCAACAGTTTGTTATCGTCGCCGATTTGTCGCTAATTATTATAGCGACCAACTAGCGATAGACTACGATAGATATTTCTGTCGTTGATTCCTATTATTCTTTAGTGAATATTTGCCTCGACTCTAGATTAGTCAAGTGCTAATTGCCCTAAACACCAGGACCCGGGTGAGTACAAGAGAAAGATGAAATTGTATTATGTAATCTATCTATTGCGAATGTGTAAGTAACTTAAATTATGTTAAGTTAAATATGATGCTCAAGTCTTTGTAAGGTACAAACATATATGACAAATTGAACTGCATTAATTTTTTGTTGAAGTCATGAGATGCCTCATTAAATGCAATTAACAAAGCACAATAGATGGATGACATTTTATATTAATAAACTTACCCAAGTCGACATCAGTGTCAACCAATTTAGTGGTGTTCATCGATGAACTCGACGATCCGAACCGATCCAATCATAATTTAGTGGTGTTCATCGGACTCGAACCAATCCGATCATAATTCGATCACCAACGGGTCGGGTATAAGTTTCAATTTTTTGAACCCGATCAACCCGACCCAACCCGATGACCCGAACTTCTATATATTTTTTTATAAAATTTGAATTAATTTAATCTCAATAAAATATATTAAAATTTATACTTTGTATCCTTTAAAATTAAAATATATTAAAAATTTATACTTTGTATCCTTTAAAAGTATTACAAATCTTTAAAAACATAAGTTTCTTTCTTTTTTTTAAATATAATGAATATTATATATTATAAATAAATAATTAAAAATATATGAAAAATTTAATCGGGTAAATCAATGATCCGATCTGATCTAACCCGACCCAATGAACATTGACAAGTATAAGAGGTTGGATGCATATAGAAGGAGCATCTATTACACAAAGGGTAATCATCGGCCATAATTGTAGTCATTTGAGATGAATAAGCAAGTATAACAAAACTAAAGAACAATGTAACGCTTGAAAAAAAGAGAAAAATGGGAGAGGAAGGATCACTACAGTCAAATCGTAGCGATCCATTGGTCAATATGGTTTGACCGTAGTGACCAAACAACTCCGTCGCTTTGACTCTAACGTTTCCAAAACACCCTTTATATCCCCTTTCAGATTTTTCTCCTCTAATTTTTTCTTTCTCCATCTTCTGTCTTGTTTCATGTTATTCCTTCTCATCTTCACGTAGGAGACAACAGCAATAGAGGAAGGAAGGAGGGACACCGGCAACGTAGCAGAAATTCGAGGACGCCGCGATGGAGGCCAAGGCTAGGAAGGAACAACAAGAATCAATCAAACGTCTATAAGGTGTGTTTAATGGGATTCAATAATGATATTAACATAATCTGAGTTAATCTCATATCCTTTTTTTTTTCTTGTATCGTTTAGGCTTATATGTAAAAGATCTGATTTTTCTTGCAAAACAATTTGATTATAAGAACGTTAAAGATTTGTTTTCTAATAAGTAGGACTGTCCTTTCTGTATAACCAAGTTTTGATGATGATGTTTATATATAATCATTATTTCAAGTTCATATATTTATGGATGAGAGAAGATTAGCGATTAAATTAGAGAAAACCATAGTGTCCCTATGGCTCGATATAAATCTCTACGATCCCAATTGGTCCATTACGGTAGAACCATAGCGCAAAAGTGCGCTTCGGTATATTAAGGGTGGCTACAGTCCCAAATTGGTCACCGTAGCGATGCTTGTGCATGGCTACGGTGAGCCAGGGAGCCACCGTAGCGCATGGCTATGGTGGTGAAAAGCCACCGTAGCCATGCATTAAGGCTACGGTGCTTTTGGCCACCAAAGCGCGTGCGCGCACACACACACATATATATATAAGTGTAAAATCCTAGCCGAGTATATATTGTCCTAGTAAACACACATACACTGTAATACCCGTAAACTAATATTAAAATAGAAGAAAGAAAGAAAAAGATTTAAATAAATGAATAATATTTTATTAGTTGGACTTCTAATAGGAATAGGATAAATAAATATTGGGTTAGAATAATTAAGAGATTAAAGATGGAGTTAGAGATAAGAGATGAGTTTGTGTGGGATTAGACTTGTGAAACCTATATAAACACCCATAGAGAGAGAGGAAAGCCCTCATTATTTCTCCCCTCAAGATTGAAGCCACC
>LTAE01008592.1:6112-26370 GCA_001647135.1 Pontederia paniculata | reverse complement strand
TTTGTCCAAGGAACCTTCCACAAATACCTCTCCCCTGTCTTGAAAGTTATCCATCATATAATCACTCATGTAGTCCTACCTTGAGCTGGTCACTACATAGGAGTGAATCTCCTTGATCTCGCTGTCCTCGCACATCTTGTAGACCCTGCAGCCCCTAGGATCTCCCTACACAATTTGATTATGTATCAAATTATTAAAACCAAGGAGAAAGTTCATTCTAAATGGACCAAGGGTGCTCGCTTATATTTTGGAAATCTTATCACTTTCGTGGTTCGAAAAGTCCTTAAGTCTATGTTTGATGTCAATGAAGATGTCTTCCTTCCCACCAAAAATGATAAAATCACTTTTACTTCATTAACCAGAAAGGGACTCACCAAGGAATCTTCTCAAGCCATTGACCTCCTTTCTACCTCTGAATCTCAAGATCCTATGTGTCCTTTTGAACCTCCAAGAGATCCCTCCACAACTGCAAATTCTGGAAGTCCCCTGCAATCTCCTCAGTCAATTAGGACTCCCTCCACTGCAATAGGCACTTCCACTCTCTCTTCCACATGGCCTCCAACTAAAACAGATTGGACTACCCTATGCACCAAAGTGGACACCATGACAACTCAGCTTAGCACAATGTCAAATCAATTGAGTCAAGCTCTTGAGTTACTACAGAAAGTTCAAGAAAAAGTAGTTCGACAGTAATGAGGTCAGCACACAGCTTGTTGTTCATCATAATCAAGCCTATCATCATTGGGATGTTCAGAAGAGTTTTATGAGGGCACATGGGTATTGATCCCTATCTAGAGTCACCTTTTGATAATTACAAAGAGGGAGGGAGCAATCAGAGGAGTGAACATATACCTACAGAAAACGAATCCATTGTAGTAGAATTTGAAGAGGAAGATTGTGACTATGACATTGATCTCCAAAGTGCAGGAGCAGATCAAGAAAGAATTTCTGCACAAGAGGAAGAAGCTAGTCAAGCAATTATTGAGATGCAAGCCAGTCAAACCATTACTGAAGAAGCAACTAACAGAAACAACTAACAAAAACGACATAGAAGAAGAATTCCAAGAACTAGTTGCTGAACAAGAACATGAACTCAACACCTTGATGGCTTATGTAATAAATAAAATTTTAGAAGAAACAGTAAATATTGTAATAGCTGAAGACTCAAGACTTCCTTCTCTCTCTAAAAAGAAGTTTGGAAAAAGCTTCAAGAGGAAGAAGAAGGATAAGGACCAAGAGAAATCGATGGAAAGGAAAATTTTGTATTGTAAACAAGTTATGTATCTGAAAATATCTTGAGTCTGAATGGTTGTAATGTATATTTTTTTTGTGACTATGAATGTCTTTGTTACTCTGAATGATCTTTTGTTTGGCATTCTGTATTTCAGAAATGAAATGAGAGTTCTTTTTTAAAAATTTGTTGTGCAGAGCTAATTTCTGAAGTATGTTGCTAAATGACAAAGTGTTAAAATAAATTGCAGAGCATTTCTAATTTATATGTCTTGAATATATGCATGAGTTAAGGGCGAGAATTATCTGAAAATATGAGGCTCACCCTGAATCATCGTAATAAGTTTCATATGAATTACCTTCATACGATCAATCTGGGATGGTGCAAGAGGTAGCAGGGATGCAAGATGAAGCCGGCAGTGCTCCGCGATCGTTGTGACTAGGCCGCCAATGACGATGGTCCCCTTAGTGTTCTTCGCGCATTTTTGCAAGTTGAAGGCTAAGAAGGCACCAACATTAATCTGTCTCCCCTCTAACATCGCCCACATCAGAAATAGCTCAGTCTCGTTAATAGCCCAATCGTTGTCACCTTGCCCACAGATAGTACTGGAGAGGATCCTGTGAACATATCGCAGGACTAGATTATGGATCATGCTCGCCTTGGTGCGCCAGCTGTAGATGGTCCTATCTTGTAATGTCTCTCCAAAAATGAGATGGGATGAAATCAGTATTATCAGGATTATGGTTAAGCTCAGAAAATCCAAACACAACATTAAGTTCCCTCAGAGTCAGTTTAAAATCTTTGTTGTATATCCGAAAGGAGACAGTGGGCACCTCCCGTCTGGACCTCTTTCTCTGTGGGGTGAGTCTGTCGATATGTTCGGCCTCAAAAGCACTCAAGAATTCTTAAGTCAGTTTAACATAAGTTGATCATTGCTTTAGTAAAAACTCACCCATACCGACCTGCCCAAAAAGTGTGACATCATCATATATCTCGATGTATAGTGTCGAGGCAGGCATATTTAGTGGCAATGACAGGTATTTGTCCTATCTTCATGAAGAGTTTATTTCAATTAATATGATGGTAGTTCTGATTTTTGTGACGTGTGCATCGCCGAAATGGATAGAGACGACGGGAGTGCATCCTACAATTTTTTCGCTGAGCATCTCTAGTTTGGAACATGAATTCAACGTATGAGGCGACACTGACCTTCTTGAGGTTTTTCCGCAGCATTGATCCCTTTGGCATTGGTGAAGGGTGAAGAGATCGATGACTAAAGAAGGCAGCACCATTCTCACGGTGAGTGACATGAACTCACCCCTATTGTAATAAAAAATATTGCTAAGCACATTAGGGACCCATTGACATGACTATATAATAATTAGACATGAGTAATTAGATAACTAATTAATCTGCCAAGGAAATTATCAATCAGATTCTGGTGCATATATATGTGGATGAGTAAGGTGATGAAGGATTCCTTTGCAATCAGCATGTAATGATACTTGTTAATGTATGACTAATGAGTATATGTAGTGTTAGTGAGTCAGTAATTGATGGGGATTAATAAGAATTGATCATACTTAAGTTATAAATTCTAAATTGGAGTAGGAGGCGTCTGTGGAACATGGACTTAGAATCTACTTGTGAAAATGAAAATAAATATGTGTGTGTGTAAAGTACGTGTACAGATTGTATAACAGCGATATCATATATAGATATATAAGATGCGAATGTGTATGAGCATGAGTGTTAAAGTAATATACATATAGACATATACATGTCATCTATTTTTAAGAGTACATAAAGGAGGACGCTAATGGAAAATATTTTTTATATTTGTTTAGACTCCCTAATGGCATATTTGCCCGGACGCAAGAGTGTAAAACCACAAATTATTAACCCTCAAGCCCACTTAATTTTCAGCAGCCCATTAACCTAAATAGCCCACATCCCACTTAATCCCCAAGTATAAAAAGGGGTAAAACCAGAAATTTTTCATTTTCCCACTCCCACACTCTCTCTCTTCTCTCCTTCTCCCGATGGCACCCCAAACTTAGGGTTTAAGAAGAGCTTTCACCATTTTCAGCTCAAGGAGGGATTCAAGGTGGACTAGGAGCTCAAGAGGCACAAGAGGACCAAGGAGAAGAAGTAAGAGCTAGGGCTTCATCAAGCTTGAGGGGAAAAGGAAGAAATAGAAGAAATTAGGGTTTCTTGCCAAGGTATGTAAAGGGGATCCAACCCTCTTCTTCCTCACCTCAATCTATGAAATTGAGGAGTATAAGAATCATATTCTTAGAAGATTTGGAATTAGAGAGGTGGCATATATGATGTGTGTGCTTATGTGAAATATGAACATATACTTTTAGGGTCTTTCCTTCTTGGTCATGTTGCTAAGGATCATATGATGTTGATATGTCCATGTTATGTTCATATGTTACTTAATTGATTCCTTATCATGATTCTACATGTATACTAACCTAAATGAGGTTGATATGAACCTTAGGAGGTGAGAAAACCCCTAACTAACATCTAGCCTAAATTGTGCTCAGTCTTAACGTAAATTGATCATGATGTGAACCCTAGAACCATGAATTTACTATGTTTTAAACTTCTGAATGAAAATTTTAGGCGAAATGTGTGAGATTGTGCAAGATGTGTAAAATGAAAATGAAGTGGAGCGAAACCAGAGGAGAGGAACCCCCTAGACGCCGCTACGGGATGACCTATAGCGGGCATGAACCACTACGGCCATGCCGTAGCGGGCACCAGGGGTCGTAGCGGCCCTCCCCTCATGAAGCCATAGCGCTTCATGTTGGGCCGTAGCGCAAGTGACCGGGCCGTAGTGCCTTTCTGGAGCCGTAGCAATGCTTAAACCGTAGCGAATTTGCGCTATTTTGAATAGCGAACAGTGCCTAGCTACGGACGTTACTACGACCCAGCCTTATGCCCGTAGCGAATCCTGGAATGACCATAGCGAGCTCGCTTGGGCCCGTAGTGTACGAAATGGACCCTTAGTGCATGTTTTCCTCACGTCTATTTATGTCATTTTAATTTAAGTGATATTATGATGAGTTATTTGTATGATATATTCAATTTATGTTAATGATTGACCCCATATGATCAATGTTCTTATTCTTCTAATTGTTCTTACTGAATTATATGCCATGTATTATGCTATAAGGACAAAGAAACCATGTTTGATGCTTGTGATACACCTAGACATCGAGTTGAATGCAAAATTGTAATTAGGTTAAAATCATAAGATTGATTGTTATGTATGATGTATTGAAACGAAGATGAAGCTTTAAGGAATTTAGTCTTGGCACATTAATAATGGGGGAAGATGCCTTCGCACTTCTCGGAAAGTTATGTCTTTCACTAGAAATAGTGACTAAACTTTCTACGTATGGCTCCGAAGGGAGGGTCGTTCTAGCTAGTCATATTATGTGTTGATGTTGCCAAAGGCTCCTCAAAGTAAATATAATAATTGGTCTATGATTAAGATGATAATGATGATGATGTGAGTTAAAGTTAACTCAATATGGATCATATGGCTAATTATGTAAAGATGATGTAAATGATGATGAACATGAACATAAGATGTCTAAGTTATTCTATGTTTCATGTATGAGATGACTTCCATGTATGTAATACTTATAATCATGCTTATATTCATCCTGAATTGATATATGTTCAAGGATTATGTTTACATTAATGATGATTTATATATACATGATGCTTATGTTGCATGATATGAGCCGGCCTTTACATACTCTAACCGGGGGGTTTCCACCTTTCCTGCTCCTGGATCCATGCAGGTGATGATGCATGATGGACTTGGCGGTGGTGTGCTCATGGCGGTGTTAGTTTGCACATGATCATGTCTAGATCATGCAGACTTATAAGTCATTAGGGTTATATCTAATGAACTTGTCATGTTTACTTTATGTCTCGAGTCAAATGAGCCTAAGACTCATGTGTTGTTATGGGTCTTATGTTTTGGACATGGATTTATGACCTTATGTGGCAATATGTTATCCGCACTTATAAACTCTATATGATATGTTCCCGCTGTCATGTTTTAACTATCTTCATGTTATCTTGTTATACTTATTCCTAATCATTATGTTTAATTATCATGAGATTATATTATGTTTCCGCTGCAAACTATCTTTTATCTTCTCATTTATATTATCATGGACTTGCTTAGTTTTATTGCTTTGTGAGTCTATAATGTATGTACAAGTGTCCACGTAACGTCGTCGAAAGGCCTATGTAGGCGAGGCCCATGTGAGTTCGTTTTGGGGGCGTTACAGAGAGACCAACGAGATCGAGCATAATCAAGATAAGTGAGATTCTCATAAACCTAGATATAACAACATCGTTAGTGGTTTAATTAAATTATTTCTTTATCTCATATGATTAATTATGTTAATAAATGATGTGATTGTCTTTTGATATAATGTCGTGATGTGTGCGCTTCGGATTTTTCGATATTTTACGTATGGATTCATAACTTTCGAGATTTATGGATGATGATTATTTAAATATCGATGTTTGAAGTTTCTATGCTTGTGTGCCACAAATCATGAATGATAATTTATGTTCGAAATTTCATACTACTTTGAAATACTATCATGATATATGTATACATCATGCACGGTAACTCACTTGGAATGAGGTCATGATGATGATGATGATGATGATGATGATGATGATGATGATGATAGCTCTCCCTCGTGGGAGCGAGCGATAGCTCGCGGGGTTGAGATAATCTACACATGGTATGATGATGATGGTAGCTCTCCCTCATGGAGGCGAGTGACGACTTGCGGAGTTGAGGTGATCTACATATGGTAGTGGTGTGATGCCCTCGTGGGGGTGAGCGACGACTCGCGGGGTTGAGGTGGTGATTAGCCATGACGGATGGTGCATGTGCTCGTGGATGGCGAGATATCATAATACATAGCTATAGTTCATGCATGTTTTAACTTTGCATACGATTTGCATGTATTTTCCATGAATTAAGCTATGAATGATATAAATTTATAATGAGTTTTGATGATGGACTTCGGATGTATTTTTCATTGAATTTGTTTTTTGAATTATTTCAATGATTTATGAAATTATTTTTTACCACTAAGCTCATTTATGCTCACGCCTCTATTTTTATTATTTTTGTAGGTGAGGAGGAGAAGATACTCCTCGAAAATTGACTATCCGTTGATTTACATACTCTTCGAACACTAAAAAGGAGAAATAATTAGGTTGTATGTATATGAAAGATTTGAAGAGGGTTAGATCTTTTATTCTTTTCTATTCTCGTCATGTTAAGAATAGACCCTCGTGTCCCTTTCATTTTTATACGTTCGGAATGGTGTGAACTCCCAATCGAGGCATTTGGCTCCTTTACTTTCATCACATAATATTTTGTCGAGTTTATATTATTTGGGTGTGGCCCATTTTATTCTATGTACTTGGCGTGTAGACGTACTTTTAGCAAATATCATATACCGAAATTTTTGACAAATTTCATAGTCAGTTTATTTTGAGTCGTTGGCTTTCGTTGACTATTATAGAATTTTGAATTTGTAGAATGGCGAAGACACCCTTGTGACGTCCCAGCATTGGGTTCGGGGCGTGATAGTAGCGCCCTCCTTTCTAGCCATAGTGCACATATTTATGACGAAATGCATTTTAGTTTCAAATGTTATATTTATATTGTTTTATTTCATTTATGGCGTGCATTATGATGCTACCCTTAATTGTTATTTGATCAAATATATGTTATGTTTCATGCTCTTAAGCAATTATTTGATCAAATATATATTATATGTCATGTTCTTAAGGTAGAAAATTTTGTTTGATGACTAATAATCATCTATGCATCGAAATGCATGCTAACTCGTGGTTAGGTTAAAGAATTCAAGATAAATTGCTATCTTTGTTATATTGTAAAAAGATGAAGAATGAAATTTTTAATCAAAGTGCATCAATTATGAAAAAATAGTCAAAAAAACACTTCTTCAGAAACTCATTAACAATAGTGAGTGCACTTTCCAAATGAACCCAAAAGAAATCAACCTAACTAACTTCCTGCAAAGATAATAATTGATCATATGATTATATTAATAATATGAATCAAGTAGAACTCAAATAAATCATATGACTAAAATATGAAAATTTAAAAAATAAAAAATAATGTACATAAAATGTTTATCATTTATATACTTCATGTAATACTCAATGCAATGCATTAAATACTTATTATATGTTATGCTTTTGTTATGCAAATACTTTATGCTTATGTTAATTTTAAAATAATTTATATTTAAATATTATGATAATGATCATTATGATTATATTATTACTTTACATATTTTACCTTTACATGCTGAGTAATGAATTTTACGATGCACACAAGTATATCTAAATTTTGAACGTCTTATTTAAATCATTAGTTGTTATCTTTAATAAATTTATTATTTATGTTATTAGATATACTTCCACTATCATGTTTATTATCATATATTTCAGCTACGATTATATTATTTATCAGTGTGATGACTTAGTTTGACATAATTATTAGTTGATCCAAGTTGGAAAAGATGACCATCAAACGTTGTGGCTTGCTTAGTTGAATACAATTAATATTGGTCCCGAAAAGGACGACGTAGCGCTGTCGAAAGCCCGTGGACAAGAACCATAATATGTGTGTGTCTTGAAGATGTTACACAAAATTTAAATGAAAGCAACTTTTTAACCTTAGCGTGCAATGTGTATGTCTTGTATGGAATATTCCTTCAAACAGAGAACTAGAGTTCAGGTTATGATAGCCTTGAAATATTACACAGCCAATGCCCTACACAATGAAAGATTTGCACACTCGTTTTCTTGATATTACGGCATTAAGTTGGTACTGTGCCGGTGACGAGAAGACACTGCAGTCATCTCTCCATCACCATTCTACAGCTATCAAACAACAGTGTCAAGATTGACATCAGTTCATCGCCCTATCAAATATTGACATCCTCCATCTCCTTCCCTTTGATGAGACCCCATTCGACAAAGCCCGAAATTGTTGAACAATATGGATATTCTGACATAAATGCCTCAGGTCAAGGAAGCAACACCTCCATTTTTCTTTTTTACTTTCACATATGTGCTGAAAGTACTATTCGATTTTCAAACATTTCAAGCTTATGTTCCATACCTAAGTTGTTCATATCATGCCAAAATGCATTCTAGTTTCTGAATAGTGATTGACTCCAACAAGAGGCATACATGTAAATTGCAAAGGAAAGCATTATGTACAACTACCATCTTTTTCCCCTGTTAATGTAATATGTAGACCTACATGATGAAACAAAGTATTACAAAAACAAAAAAGCAATTCAAAAAGAGAAGGCAAAAAAGGAGCAGCTCTAGATTTTCTTTTCTACTTTTCCTAGCAAAAAGAACTAAAGGTATTCTGATGAGGGACTACTCTAGCAGCAAAGGGAAGTGAACGGGAGACTGACCTCCATATTCAGATTATGAGAAGTGCATCACTGCGATCAAAATACATTGCAGTGGTTCCATTCTCTCTATATCTCTCCCTATAGAATAGTAGCCGGGCTGCTCGGCATCCGCTCTGTGCCCTCCCATACCCTTACCGGTGAGCTCATGCTCCCAAAAAGACCTGCAGCTGTCCCGGGAACCATGTCAAGGCCGCTGCCAACCGAAGTGATATATGCAGATAGCCCACCATTGGCAGAACCCCCTACTGGACCCATTCCTAAACCCAGAAAATCCAGTGTGGCTGGCTTCGGTCCGAACAAAGAAGATGATGCCATCGTCAAATTCGGCTCATAAGGAAGTCCCAGGCGGAGCCCAGCTGAGCCCATCGATGCAGCCTTCGAACCTTCCAACTGCTGCTGCTGCCATTGCAGGTTGCCATCTTGGAATGCTTCCTGCTGTCCTGTAGATGGAGAAAGCCCAAACCCTTTGAGGAAAGATGAGCTGCTTCCGGTAGCCCCCATCTGAGCTGCCTTCTGCAGCAAGGCAGTGGCAGACATATGTGGCGATGGTGGCGGATGCACAAACTGGCGACCATCATGAGGCTGCAGTTGTGTCGAGAACAGGGGCGGTGGCCCATTGGTCTCGAGACAAAGAGAGGTGGACTCTAAGAAGGGACGGTCAGCTCGGGCCATGGCACCAACAAGATCAGATAAGTTGGTGGTGCTATGCGTGGGATTGGTGGCGGAGGAAAAGATAGTAGCAAACAGACTTGTTGAGCTGCTGCTGCTGCTGCTACTGTTGCTACAGCTGCTGGCCACACTGTTGGTGCTGATTATCACCGATGAGGACAGTGGCAGCGAAGTATACTGCAACACTCCAGTCGGATTCTCCAGCTCTGCAAAGAAAGATGCCATGACACGAGGGGTGGGACAATAAATAGACTTCATTTCAGCACATAACCAAGAAAGAAAAGCAAAGAAAAAGGTCTCACAGTAGCAGTAAAAAGGAAGAGCAATAATGCTTTAATGTTTTCCAAGTGGGGAATGGTGGTGGATATGAGTGGATTACTGCAACTTTTGATTGGGATTTTCATTACTTCACCGCTACCTATCATCTCTATTGAGACAGTAACAGTTATATGATCTAGTAGCTTGCAGCTGAGCAGGAAAGCAAAGCTCTCAGGACGATGGAAAAAAGTTGCTGCTTATCACACATCAGAAACCTTTTGATTTTTACTGAGAAAAATAAGAAACCTTTTGATGTGAAACCTTTCTTCTTCTTCACCTCTTGAGAAGAACAAAAAGGAAAAGAAAGAAAAGCTTTTTTTTTACTCCATGGGATCATTTGCTACTCGGTGCTTCCGATTGGGATCTAAACATGTACAAAAGAAGAAATCTACTACTTCCTCCTCCAATCAACACCTCTATCCTAAAACTCATTTCCAGTTCGCCAAACCTGACAGGAACCATTAAGGACAAACTAATCTTCTTTTGCCGCTTCCATCACATATGGAGTAGCAAAGTAGCAGCTATGGACAAATATGTAACTACGGAGATGCTAAAATCCAAACAAAGAAAGACAACAATAATATAAGGACAGAACAAATACCTTGCTGCTGCTTCGGTGGAGCCGGTGTAGGCGCCAACTGTTGCAGCGGCAACACAGTCGCAGCTGCTGCTGCAGCGGCAGTGGCCATTTCTGCGGGTGGTGCCTCTTCGACAGTCACCTCCGCAGTTGCATCCCTGTCTTCCTCCACCGGCTGTGGCTGATCAGGGGGCAACGTCGTCACAACCGTCTTGGCGCTCTCCTCAGCAAGGGCATCGCAGAACGCTCTGTGCGTTATGAAGCTGTCTCTCCTAGAGAACACGAGTTGAATCATATCAGAACTACTGGATTAATTGCAGAGTTCGCATCGGCCATCAAGGTGGGATTTTTTTTAAGTATAAAGCACAAGGGTGGCGTCTTTTTATTTCAAACTGGATTTGTAATAAAGATTACCTGGAGAAGAGGGTGCCGCAATCGCAGCGGTATTCGCGGGTGCCGCAGGTCTTCTGGTGGGCCTTCCAATCAGACTGGACGGCGTACTTCTTGGAGCACTTGTCGCACTTCCACTTCTTCTCGCCGTGCTTGCGGCAGAAGTGCTTCTTGATGCCGGTGAGGTCGCCGAGGGCTCGGGACGGCTCGTGGTGGACGCAGCTGGGCTCCGGGCAGACATAGACGCGCTTCCGTGGCTCCTTCCCGGCCGCCCGCTGCCTCAGCTTCCACGGCAGATTGTGTCCACGCCGGTGCAGCTGCAGGTTCTGATCCCGCTGGAAGCCCTTGTTGCAGATCTCGCACACGAAGCGGTTCGTCGCCAGCAGCGTCTTCGGCGACAGCGCGATCACCTCCGCGTCCGGATCTACATAGAAACCCAATCAAATACACGAATATTTATCATCAACCAAGCAATTAGCAATACCTGGCATTCCGGGGAGGCTACGCTTCTTCTTGACAGTTGCCGGAGGCTGCTGCTGCTTCTGCTGCTGCTGTTGCGGTGCTGGCGGTTGCGCCTGGCCTGAGGAGGAGACGCTGGCCTCCCCGCCGGAGGAGTTCGAGACGGTCCGCTCCAGTTCCATCTACAAACCAATCAACACAGGAGAGCACAAATCGGAAAAAAGATGTGAGCTTGAAGAAATGGAGAAGAAGGGAAAAATAGATGGGAAGAGAGGAAGAATAATACTTTCGCACAATAAAGTCTATCCACCTACCAGTCCACTACGGACCTCGCAATCGGCGCAACGGTACGAAGCTACACGCAACAACAGGAAGACGAGGTCGGAGACGACGACTGCGGCGGAATCGGAAGCGGCCAACCGCTGGTCCAGCAACCTCGTCAGCTCCTCCGGCGAAGGCAACCTGCGGAAGTGGCCGCGAGTTGGGGTCGAAAAAGAAGAAGAAGAAGAAGAATTCGTCCAGCTTTAAGCTTTGCAAGCGGCGACCCAACAAGGCCGAAGCTCGTCGTCCTCGGCGGCAGCCGTGCCTGGAAGGAGACGCGGAGGCGGAGCGCCGGAGCGGCGACGGTCTCCTGTTATCTGAATGGGAGAGTGAGAAAGCGACAAAAAGAGGTGGGTTTTGGTCGTCGTTGGTTTGCTAGCAGCTTTTGGAAGGAAGACGAAGAAGAGAAGGAAGAAGGAGAAGAAGACAACAAGAGGAAAAAGTTAAAAATAAAAAAGAGTGCTATAGGAAGAAAGCCAAAAGAAAAAAAACAAATTTCTCTCACCTCCCTCTCTCTATCATAATATTATTATTATTATTATTATTATTATTATTATTATTATTATTATTATAATAATAAATCTTTTTAATTACATACTTAAGTTCGAAATATATAATTAAAAATAAATATTTTGTTTAAAATTCATATTTTATTTATTTTATTAATTATAAATTTTAAATTTAATGATATAAATAATAGAATAAACTATATTATATAGTCAAATTTGAAATATATTTTACCTAAATAAAATATATTTTATTAAATTTTAATAATAATATAATGAATAGAATAAATTAGATACAACGAGAGATAAAAAAATTCTGTCGATAAGAAGAAGAGGAGAGAGAAAGTAAGGAGGTGTGGGTGAAAGCGGTGGGGGAAGGACGTGGAGGGATGAAAATGGTAAAGGTGGAAGAGGCGAGGAGAAGTTGGCATCTGTCCGGAGGAAGGAGGAGAGAGAAAGGCATTTGCCAATTCGTGTTCTCTTGTTTTTACTTGTTATCGTCTTGCGTTGAGCTCTTCCCTTTCTAACTATTTAAGTTTATTTATTGCATAATTCTTATTTAAAAAATTAATTATAGTAATAAGACAAATACTTTTTTTTATTATATTTGTGTTCACCGAGTGGGTTCGGGTCCATTCAATAGGAACTCAATCCAGTACATGTTCAACTTTTCAAACTCAAATTATTTCAGTTCCATCATATAATAATTTTTTTTAACTTTTTCTTTTTCAATTGAACCAGTTCGATCTATTTTAAAATTTAAAATAATAAAGCAATACATTCATATTTAAAGAATTTTTTATTCACGGAAAACAAGAGAAAAATTAATTGGAGTACTTCATATTAAAAGAACAGAATAAATCAAGTCAATCGAGATTAAATCTTCATGGAACATCGAAATAATTCGATCAAAGTTCGTCAAATGAATTAAGTTTAGGGTATTAACACCCTAATCATTTATTTTTCCTAAGCTTAGAGTTATTTTTTAACATGAAATTTAGGGTGCGTGTTTTATTTACGCAAAACTAAATTAGGTGACACTTAATTGTGAAACATATTGGATCGAGTTTTTGGTTGAGTCGAATCCTACACATGCCATCGTTAAACGATTTGACAATTGGATTACTAAGTATAAGTGCAAGAGTCATTTCGATCCGACTCAATCAATAATAGAATTGTCTAATTAATTGTTTATAATATGAAATTTTCCATTTGTTATTTATTTTAAATTCATAAATTATTTTTTGTTTACACATTTAAAGTATTTTCAAAGATAAGTACTTTGTTTTAATATGTTTTAATATTTAAAGTTTTAAACTATGAAATAAGTTGAATTGATCTGAATTGTCAAAAGAAAAAAAAAGGTCGGATCTTCAAAAAATTTTAAGAGTAATTTAATTTAACGTAATTATATATTTAGATTATAAATTATTATATGATTATTATTTATAATAGTTATTTTTTTATTTGGATGAATGTAAATAAAATTTAAAAAAATTATGTTATTTGATTTGGTTGAAATTAAAATTTTGATATAAGTCTTTAATTTAAATAAAATATTATCATATAAAAATAATTAATTAAATAAATAAAAATATAAATAACATTTAAAATTATTATCTTATTTATTTTTTATTTTTATTCTCTAATTTAAATGTACGTACACGTAATTGTATTCTCAGCTCATTCCTGTGCAATAAATACAATTAATCGTTGTAGTCATATTTACATTAAATCAAATATAAATTTCGTATTTACAGTAATTAAAATTTTAATTATTATTAAATATATCAGACTAAACACATTAATTGAGTTAATTTTGGTTCGATCAGTTTACGTGTTCGAGTTTGCTATGAACACCTCTAGCCAAATTGAAACATTCAACATAAAAATATGATATTTAACGTTTTATTAAATTAATTATTTTTCTAGATAGTTTATACATGATATTTTTTCCCAAATTAACATTTCGGCGATTGTAATAACAAAAAGTTATAATTATATTCTAAAAAAAATTAGATGATGTGGTACACAATATTTAAGGGGGCGTTTGGTACATTTCCACTTTTATCAACCGGTAATCTAGATAACCAATAAAATAAATTACCACTTTATAAATTACCGGTAATATCATATTATAGTGTTTGGTAAGTACTAGTAATATAAATTATAATTTAAATTATTAAATAAAAATTACTAAAATACCCTCAACAAATATTGAACTTTAATCATATAACATTTTATATAAACAAAAGGGTTAAGTTAAAAATTTGAATTTGGATAAAATATATGAAGTTTATAGTCCATAAAATAATTTAAAGAAATCGAAAAGATGTTAATAATAATATTTTTTAATAAAATATGAATATTTTAAAAATTCGGTTGAATGAATAAATTTGTCAAAATGTGTGTCATCCTACTGGTAATCTGGAAAGACACCTCTAATGTCTGCTATCTTGATTACCAGTAAAGTGGTAATTTAGATTACTAGAGACGTAAAAAATACCGGTAATGTGTTGTAGCCAAACGCGATAATGTGATGGGTCCTGGGAATTTTAATTTAAATAACCAGTAATCCATATAAATTACCTCATATCAAACGGCCCTAAGAGATTAGTGAGATAAATCTCATTAAGTGACTTTGAAATGAAATTCAAAGGTAAAGGTGACCAACTTATATCATTATTTTATAAATGATAAATGATATTTACAAAATTTATAATAAAGCGATTCAAACTATATATGTAACTACCCAGATTTCATCCCCAATTTATCTCCAAATCTAACTCAAATTTTATCCTCTCATAAGTTTAATCTCCTCAGATTTATTTCCTCCAAATATATTTTCATAATTAGAAGATTAAAGATTTTATCTCCTCAGATTTTTATCTCCTCACAAAGTTATCTCCTCAGATTTTTATTTCCCCAAAAAGATGTTTCCTTATCTATCAAGAAGGAAATAATATTTGAATTTCGAAATTGATCTTGAAATCTGAAACAAATTCAGATTTGATCAAAGACCTGAATTCCTAAGCTATAAATTCATGCCCTCAGAAAATATTATTCTCTTTTCTAAAGCCGGCCCTAGCTTTCTTCTTCTCCCTCTGCCCCTTACCCAAAAGTCTCAAGGTAAGGCTGAAAAATCTATCTTCTGCTATGATTGATCATCTCCTAACTTGGGGAAGTTGTAGGAGAGGAACCGCTGCAGAGGAACACCGAGAACGCGTGAAGGAATTAACACCGAAGCTTAGGCCTTAAGGTGTGTATTCTGGCGGATCACTTGTAGATCAAGATTTCATATAGTTGATCATTTTCCTAGAGTTTTAAAGATGATTCATAATCCTCTGAATAGTTATTTCATATTGTTGATCATGTTCTAGGGATTCCTAATCCTCTGAATATTAATTTCATATTGTTGATCATATTCCAGGGTTCTCCAGATTTTTCATAACCCTCTGAATACTTTCATGATTATCGTTTTTCCCTAGTCATTTGATCATACTCTTGATTCTATGTTAAATTAGGGTTTTATAAAGACTTCAAAACATAGATTCCATGTCTCCTTCTTTACTCAAAATCGTGTTTTTAATCTGGTTATAAACGGATCGGAAATTGAATTGACCGAATCGGATTTTACTGGATCGTCACGGCCGTGATGACATGTAACGGCCCGTGATATTGAAGTTCACGGTCGTGACACCCATGTCACGACCCGTGATGACCGTCTCACGGTCGTGACACCCATGTCACGACCCGTGATGATGTGTCCAGACCGAGATTGCATTCGGCATCCGACCGTGATGAGAGTTGCGGTCGTGATGGCCAACGTCACGGTCGTGACTCCATGGTCACGACCCGTAACGACACTGTCACGGTCGTGACGCCCATGTCACGACCTGTGTGATAGCGTCCAGACCCTTCCACCGTTCGGCATCCGACCGTGACACCGAGATCGCGGTCGTGATGACCGGTTTCACGGTCGTGACACAGGTCACGACCCGTAACGCATATGGTCACGGTCGTGACACCCCGTCACGGCCCGTGACCAGGATGCGTACCGCGCGTCGGGATCGCGGTCGTGAACCTTCACGATCGTGATGTCCGTACGGGTGACTTACGGCCCGTGATGCAATGTCACGGCCCGTAACCACCACAGCAGATAGCCAATTTTCCCTTCACGGTCGTGACACGAGTCGCGACCCGTGACTGGAGAATTACTACTGTTTAACGGGGCGTGATGACTCTTCACGGCCCGTGACACTTGTTGTCACGGCCGTGACAGACACATCACGACCCGTTATTCTAGCCACCAGAACTCCACCTTGATCTCTCACGGGGCGTGATATCCCGTAACGGCCCGTGACATTCTATGTCACGGCCGTGACACAGATATCACGGCCCGTGATGTTCACTAACCTAGTCACTTTATCCTATTTTCTCACCGATATAAAATAGATCGATTGCAGAAACTTTTCCACTGTTGTACCCTACTTATATTATATATTTTCATGCTACGTTAAGGATATATACTAGATATCACGTAAGGGTAAAAAGACAAGATTATGGTTGCCATGTGTACTGTTGGGAGTTACTGTTGTTTATTGTTTTATACCGTTAGGGGCCAGTGGCCTAGCTGCAGCTTCCCCACTCTGCTCCTGTTACTTGGAGTGCTCCCCTCCCTGTAACAAAGAGGATACTCGAGCATCCTCCCCACTTGATGGGCATTTTACTTAGTCACGGCAGGTACCCCCGTTGACCCTTATTGTTATTTATCATGGCAACTCAGAGTACGTAATTTTACTGTATCGTATGAGCTCTGTACTGTTTGGCTTTATGCTTTATGAGCTCTGTATTGAATGAACCCAAAGGCACATGAAAATATTAATATGGACAAGTCTAACTTAATCACCTATATATCACCTAGATTATTACTGTGAAAATAGGACTGTGTTGTAAAATGAGCCACCCACAGATTTGGGAAAAGATAATAGAGGAGGTGCAAAATATAGGATTTATATCTTCTACCATCAATCATATTGTATCGAAAGTCCTATATCGAAACATTGATTCAAGTACTTCATATTCCCTCTATTATACCAGTGCTCCATATTGTTTCCATTGTTCAAGTGCTTCTCATTGATTAAAGAAAGAAAGAATATTGTGGCCTTGGAGTGTTTCTCCCTATTGATTTGGCCTTATCGTATCGGATCGGATCGGATGTAGATTGAAAGCACTCTTGACATTTGGAGTACAATTCTCTATTGTTGGCCATATCGTTCTCAAAGCTATATCATTATTGTTGACCTTTGTAGGTCTATTATTTATTGTTTGGCCTTACCGGATCGACTACACTGATTATATTGATTGGTCTTATCGGATCGGATGTAAAGTGAAACTATTGTTAACCTTTGGAATATAGTTCCTTATCGTTGGATCATATCGTTCAAAGTATTTTATTAAAGTTGTATCCTTCTTATTGGCCCTTGAAAGTTTATTCTTTATTACTTGACCTTACCATATTGATCTCAATTATTGTTCAACTGGCCTTTGATCCATTTCTGATTGGCCTTATTGTTTCAAAGAGTATTATATTATTGAAGTGCCAATGGACCTTATATCGAAATTGATGAACCACCCTATGGTTTGCACCATATGGGCATATCTGATTTATCATAGTAATATTGAATTTCTATATTACTAAAGTTGACCAGTCTTGTCATTGTCCTTTCATTTATCGGATCTATATCCCATTATTTCTTGGGAATTACCCTTTTACCATTTGGGTCTATCGGATCGTCCTTCAATGAATAGTCTTATTGTTAAAGAGTATGTATCGGATTGGGTCATTCCTTTAATCATTATCCAAATTGATATTGTCACACTCTAGGATCAATCTCAAGGTGATATTATCGGATAGTATAATCTTGCAGCCATTGATTTATATTGTTGACTCACCATATCATTACCTATTGATTTATATCATTATTGAGTTTATTGTCATCTTGTTTATCGTTATGATTCTATATATACTTGTGCCTTACACACTGGGCGTAATTGCTCATGGAATACTGTTTTCCCTATATGATCCTACAGGTACTTGTTCTACAGTGGATGAAGGTGCTGGTGACTACATATTGCTCGTGATGATGCTGATGTTATGCACATGATAGTGTCTTAGTGTCATCCCTAGAGTCAATCATATTTATGACATTAATTATATTGTTTAGACTTCCGCATTTACTTTATTGGATATTATTGTTAATTGATTAAAGTCTTCCGCATTAATGAAATTTATATTGACTGGTCAACATAGTCAAACTATTAGTCAAAGGATTGCATCGTCATAGCATCTCCGAGTCCATATTTTGTCATCTCGCAGGGTGTGGGTTTGGGGGTGTTACATGTGGTCACAGGAAGAAGCAAACTAATAGCTAATGATCAAATTGATTTTTTTCTTTTGGTACAGAACTAATTGATAAGATATTTCGGGTTAAAATGTTCATATTAGCATCATTTTCGAAAATAAAAAACTAAATCTATATCTAATTTATGTCTAACATCGATCCCTTTTTCTTGCAACTAACAAACAAATATCAAAGTTTTGTGAATTCCCATTATAGAACTGAGCACAAATATGGAATTACTCATATGTACTCTGACACCCGAATGTGTAATTATGTTTTGCCTTCTTACTGAAAAAATCCAAGTCGGAGGAAATTAAAGAACGTTGTTGGTTGTTAATTAAGTTTGATTGACATATTTGATTAGTAAGGATGTGTTTCAGATTGAGGAATTGAGAGTTAATAACTTCGAATTCGAATCTTAAAGTCGTCAATTTTACAAGAGAGATATCGTTTTACTCTTTATCTCGACTTTAAATTAGTCAAATACTAATATATAACCTTGGACACCGGGCTCCAAGCGAGTACTAAAAAAATACTATTACTTGTTCAACAAACAAGAAGAGAGCTAAAAACCCCGAAAGCCTTACCAACATAAACATAGGAATTAATGCAATTATAAGCGATTATTCTTCAACTTTGACTTTAATATTTTTATAGTCTTCTAATTATTTTCTTTGCATAATTAGTCCTTTAACTTTATATGAGTCTACACGCTTTCAGTACGTTTCACGTAAATATTCTATATTACGATCATAATAAAATGTATCACATTAGATACACGTCATATCAAATAAAGATCAATTATTTTATCTAATATCTATCCTAGATATATGACTAAAAAATTTATATCATGTATCGTGAAGTATACGTGACATATTTTATGATAATAATGACATAAAATATTTATATGAACTTACCAAGTTAAGTGTATATGATAGTTGGAGAAAACAAGCTATAAAAACAAAAGATTACTCCAAATATCAAAGGATCCTATTTGTGCGGTCAATACAAGAAAATACTAGTCTAATTAAATACTAAATTTAGAATAAGATAAATTGGACCCTGACATTTTCGCTCTTTTAAATATAGCCTTGTCCCTAAAGCTGTCCTTTAGCAGCATGTAAACATAAGTAAATTTGCATGGATTGGAAAAGAAAACTTAATATTGAACGAAATTCCTTTTTTACAAAAAAAAAATGTTTCTTAATTTTCATATAAGATTTTGCATGTAATTTCAAGATAATTGACTAATACATATATATGCAATGGAATATAGAATAATCTTATGATTTTTAACATTTTATCAATCTTCAAATATTTTTTTTTCGGTAGCGATAAATCTTCAAATATTGATAATTTGTCGTCCAGGTATTCGGCGCCAATCTATGTGCATTTAGTTAAGTTTTTTTAGATCAATTTTATGCTTCTAATATATATTTTAATTTTTATTTTGAATCTTCGACATCATATCTTCTAGGCTCACTAGAAGGTTTGATTGACATATGATTCATTTTCAACATTCGAACTTAGATGGCAAAGACAATTTCATGTTAGAATTAACATATGATAAACAATAGTAATACAATCGCGGAAGCATAAAACTAAGTGAAATCATCAACCTCCAGCCATAGTCCTTCTTTTATGTACTTCTGTTAACAAGAATCTTCTAATTGATACACTTCACAAGGTGATGGAAACTTTGTATGTCAAGTGTCAATTAGGGACCTTGTTTTAGGGTATTTATAGACTTCCTCCCATCAAGAAAGTTACCTTATATGGTTACTAAAATTATTTCTTTTAGTAGTTATAGAAATCACTTAATATCACTTAAAAACTATATAAAGTAATAATAAATTCTGA
>LTAE01008591.1:0-16234 GCA_001647135.1 Pontederia paniculata | reverse complement strand
GAGAGAGAGAGAGAGAGAGAGAGAGAGAGAGAGAGAGAGAGATTACAAGAGCTGTTGTAAGGTGACCAACCGTGATCAGTGATCACGGCCGTGATGGTCACAAGGGGCCGTGATCCCTGAGATCATGGCCGTGATGGACGGGTCGTGATCACACGGATCACGACCGTGACGCGTACACAGGCACGCGAGGGACGACGCCGATGATTGCGCTCCAAATGCGTGGAGGTGCCAGCAACGTCGGGAGATATAACGTGCGCGGATCGCGCGTTAATTGCGCGTCGCCCTGTTGAGGAAACGAACGCGGACAGCCATCGCTCGAGAGCGCCATGAGCGCGTGTAACTGCCGCGGACGAGGGGGACGGAGTGTTGCATGGCAGCGGCAATATAAGGACACGAGCGCATGCTAGGAGTCCCCAATCCAAATTCGTGGAACCTCCATCTCCCTCTCTCATTCCTTCATTGGTATCAGAGCGTCGACGTATCGATCCGCCGACGCTTCCGACGCACACGACGCTCGAGCACTGCCCAGTCCTCAACGTGCTTCGCAATCGGCCTTTATCGACGTCCCAAACCTGCTCGCACCGTTCCCGCTGCAAATGACTGACCGAATCGGCTCCGACGATGATGTCGTTACGGACGGCGTTGCAGACGACGAGACGAATCCACGGGGCTTCGAGCAAAATTGATGGCGCCAGGGTCTTCACACTCGTACTAGCACTCGTTCTACACAGTCGAACCTGCCGGACGACCACCGGAACATTCCCTGCGATGTTCCCTGTTTTCGTTTCACGGTGAACGATACACGGTATCGACGGAGAAGATGAACATTGTTCTTCTCTCCCTATTGATCTGATCCGTTGATTCATTCTTCCCTATTAGATCTAGTTTGTTAATCGCAAGTTTATATTTTGGCCGTTAGATTAAGATCGGATCAAATTCTATCTGATAATAATTAGATCCAATCTTAACCGTAGGATTTATCTGATTAAATCTGGACTGTTATAACTCCCTTTAGATCTCAACCGTTGATATTACATGTTTAATTTGGACCGTTGGATATAAATTATTGTAACTAAATACATCTGATTAGATCTACACCATAGGATTCGTTTTTATTTTTTATGTTATAATCTTGGCCGTTTATTTTAAATTAATTTATAATTCATATGTTTTGTAATTAATATTAAATCAATTTTAGAAAATAATTTTAGTTTTAATTACTATAATTTTAAAAAAAAATTCTTTTATTTTCGGATAAAATTAGTTTATTCACTAATTTATTTTTCGGTTAGTATTTTTTATTATTAAATTTATTTCGAATAAATTTAGTTTATCTATTATTGAATTTATTTTCGGACAAAATTAATTTTTCAAGAAAATAAATTTCGTATATCTACTAATAAATTTATTTTCGGATAAGTTAATTTAGAAAATAAATTTAGTATTTATATTTAAATTTATTTCAAATAAATTTAGTTTATTTATTACTAAATTTATTTTCGGATTAAACTAATTTTTTTAGAAAATAAATTTCGTCTATTTACTAATAAATTTATTTTCGGATAAGTTATTTTTTGGAAAATAAATTTAGTATTTATTTATTAAATTTATTTTGAAATAAATTTAATATACATTTTAAAAATTTTAACTTTTAAGATAATTAATCTTTAGAAAATAAATTTAGTTTATTTTCTGTTATTTATAATCTAGAAAATAAGTTTAAATTTATTAATTATTAAACTTATTTTTTGGCGACATTAATTCAGAAAATAAATTTACTTTATTTGTTCCTAAATTTATTTTCTATATAGATTAATTTAAAAAATATTTTTTTTAATTTATTTGCTGTTAAACTTGTTTTTGGGCGAACTTAATTTAGAAAATAACTTTAGTTCACTTGTTGTTCAAATTTATTTTCTGTATAGGTAAAATTAGAAAATAAATTTAAGTTATTTATTGTTAAATTTGTTTCTGGCATCGATTATCTTCTAGAAAATAAATTTAGTTTATTCTTCTGTTGTTTGCTATTATTTTTAGTTTTCAGCCGAATTAAAATTAGAGATTGATAAGTTTAATTTATTTACTGTTAAACTTATTTATTTGCTGTTAAACTTTAAATTTTGTGAATAAATTAATTTAGAAAATATATTTTTTTTCGTTTACTCTCTGTTATTTAGTTCACTTATTGTTTTTTAATTTATTTCCTGCATAGATTAATTTAGAAAATAAATTTAGTTAATTTCCTGCGATTTATTATTAATTTTGTTTTTACGGCAAAATTAATTTAGAAAACAAGTTTACTTTATTAATTGTTAAACTTATTTTTCGGAAAGATTAATTTAGAATGTAAATTTTGTTATTCTCTGTTATTTACTGTCAAATTTAATTATTTTTTTTGTATAAGTTAAATTTACTATTTTTCGAATAAATTATTTTCACAGGATAAATTAAATTTTATTTATTATTAAATTTACTTTCAAGAAATTAATCTAGTATGTTTTTAATCTATTGTTCGGAATTGATTATAGTATATTTCTTTTAATTTTTTTTTCGGTCACATTAATTTAGAAAATAAATTTTTGATATTCAATTATTTAATTTACTTTTTTCTCGTTAAATTTACTTTTCGTTAAAGATAAATTTCGCTTATTTTTGTTAAATTTATTTTCGGATAAATTAATTTAAAAAATAAATTTACTCTTTTTGTTAAATTTATTTATCGTATAAATTAATTTACTGTATTTCTGTTTAATTTATTTTTCTGTTAAAAAAATTATTTTCGGGTAAATTTTTAAGAAAATAAATATGCTCATGAGAACAAGTAGTAATATCAGTTATATCAATTTCCTATTCAAGAATGGAGAAGATAGCCACTGCTTTCTATCACTTTCGACGAAATGTCGATGCAAATATGCTCATTTTAACGAACTTATGTGAACCTACTAATTCTTGTACATAATCATAATCATATATGCTTAGAACTTTGTACCAAGGAGGCATGATATCATTTTTACCGGGTATAGATTAATGCATATCATGATATCGTTTATTAATGCATATCATGATATCATACCGTTTATTATTACAGTCTTGTGCAACAAAAACGGCATTTTCAGATTAATTTTCTCAGAAGAAAGAAAAAGAACAATGCATCATTAGCTGTTCTTCTTCCTTTTGTAAAGCAAAAAAAAAATGTTCAGTGAAGAATATTTTCTATGCATAAATATCTTGGCAGTAGATGATTGGGATTCATATACAGTTTATTATAATAGTCTTGTGCAACAAACAGCATTTTGAGATTAATTTTCTCAAAAAAAAAAAGAACAACGCATTATTAGCTGTTTTTCTTCCTTTTTGTAAAGCAAAAAAAAAATGTTCAGTGAAGAATATTTTTTATGAATAAATATGTTGGCAGTAGGTGATTGGGATTCATACACAGTTTTCATCATAAAAGATTGACCAGGACAATTTTACAGCAAATATTTTCAGTAAATTAGAAGCTGCAGAAAAAAAAAAGACATTAAAAAAGAAAGAGAAAAAAAATGGTGGTCTGATGAGAGCCCGCCTGCTGGGCCATGTTGGGCTTGAGGTGAATCGGCCCGTTATCCTTCCACCGTTAGAAGCGGGAGGTTTGCGCTGCTCTGTGAAACCAGCCTCACGCGGTGCCCTCCGGTCTAAGAACTAAGTGGCCCAAAGCCTTCGCCCGGAGCACATGGTTCGACTACCAACTTGGAACGGGCGGGCCAAATGTTACACACTCAGGTCCGACCGAGAAGGCAAAGCCCATCATTCCACCATCTTATTGCCTCCACTTGGATTACAAGCTGACGTTACCCGGCTCGGCGATCGAGGTGCTTTGTTGTGAACTTATAAAGGCCTCTAAATATTTGAAAATACCTCGTGTGGGACTATTATGAGAGTTTCTAACCAAACGGTTCATTTGCCGCTGTCCGATGCAGGTTTCTGATGCCGAAATATACCTAGGATAACGTGATTTGAAGTGCAGGGTTAAGGTATCAGTGAGAGAGAGAGAGAGAGATTACAAGAGCAAAGTTCGAAATGTCACATTTAGCATTAGAAAACACAACATTTTGTGATCCGTAAGAAGTAAAAAAAAAGTTTTGAAAAAAACCGAAGTCACAAGAAAAAGTTCCAACCATTAGCCAAAACTATCAATGAAGAGAAGGTGAGCTTGGGCACGGGTCGTGGAGCGCAGTTATGTAGTACAAAGAAGCTCGAGTAGGGGAACAGCACCACGGCGAAGAGTCGGCGTTGGGCAACCCGAGTTCCACCGGCAGTAGCCTGCGGAAATCGAGTGGTCGTTGAGAGATTTTGAGCGGAGAGTGCTGAGCATGATAAAGTATGTATGATTTGAGAATTTTAAGCATGGAGATTGAAGTTGTTAGAAAAGGTTATCTTGTCTGAGTGATGATTGTAATCCACCAGGACATATTTCAATCACAGCTTATAGAAGAGGTCTCCATGCATGAAAACTTATATAAATCTACTCACGTCCTTTTGTCTGTTACACAATCAAAATGCCAAAGTACTCGCAATTATGTGATCAATATAAAAGCTAGTTATATTCAAAGTCAAAAATCAATATACATACATTTGTACAACCAAAACAAAGGAAGTAAAAACTCTAAACCACAACATTGAAAGACCCTGTCACTTCCATCAGCACTGTGGGGGGGAATAAGTTGAGGCTTAAACCAACTGACCAAGGGTTTACATTACCTAATTACAAGTGACATAAGGAACTATTTGTTAACAATGCTGAGCTTCTCACTGGCACAAGGCATGCAGATGCTACTGTTCTCCAAACTAATGCTCCACAGCGCACCAAGAAGCCAATTTCATGTCAGTAACGTGCCACAAAGTCCTCACGTGTTATGTTACGAGCGATCGCTTGAATGACTAGACATAGCCTGCAAATCATAAAAGTAAAACAGTTGAATCCAATATGAATATCATGACCTTTCTTACTATTAAACCGAGATATGGGGTATAACTTCAATGACCCATGCATTCTTTTCATGAAGCAGCCAAAAGATCATGTTCCCTGTGAAGAGTTGCAAATGTCTTTATGCCTCTAAGTAGTAGTCTTTTATTTTCGTTGCTCAAGATTCTTTAAAGGTAATATTGGAGAATATTTCTTTCCCTGCAATTGGATGTGAAAAGATAAGCCAAATAACAAAGTAGCCTTTTAAATAATTTGAACCAATGTCTACCCAAATCATTGATCACCAGAAAAGGCCATAAAATGGAAACTTTCGAACCTACAGAGAACTTTCTCTTTGGAAAATTTAAATCCACGAGATCAGATGATGGATGGTTATTTGTAATCACGATAATTCATATTCAATTGGTACACCAACAAGAATTTAATTTACTTCTTTAGAACTTTAGATTATCAATTATAAACCTATCATTTGGAAGTTCCTCTCTTTTCTATAGTACCTTATACTTCTGAACGCAAGTCGTCAGTTCATATAAATGTAATTACCTTAGCTTGTTGATAGCTTTCTAGCATCCTGCGGTACTGTTGCCGTGCTTCAGGAGACTCTATTAATGATTTAACTCTTGAGAGCGCTTCATCAATTGCTGTCTCTACTGCTTGCTTACGAAAAACCTTAAGAGCATCATCTTCCCCCTCGTCATCCATAGAGACATTCTCAGTTTGGAACCTTCTTAGGCCTACTCCTTTCCTGTGCCATCGCAGTACGATCTTTTCTATGACACCAACGGTCAAAAGGAATTGATATTTTTTTCTTGCTAGATGACTTCTCACATGAGCCTACAAATATCAGAAAAACAGAAAGGAAAAGAACATCAGATATATAATGCAACTCGTGTAAGATTGTTCCTCATGCAAGAAATAGTGAAATGGAGAACCAAAAAACATTCCCTACTATGAAAGGAAAAAATACATTACTGACAAGATACATTATCATATTTGTAAGAGATTAAGATTATTAGAAAATCAGATGATATGATCTTTCTTGTATTTCCACACTCCTAAGGAGAACATAAGGTTCCCAAAATAACTTTACAAATCCAACATTGTCCTTCATCACCTTATTCAAAATTTGGGTCAACTCCAAGCCTGCATGGAGGCATTTTAGGACCCAAATGTTTCTTATGATAAGCAGAGAATAAAACAAGCCATATAAGTACTAATGTTTTCAAACGAACTTTTCCACGCAAAGTAGCTGTACGGCTTATTGAGGGTTCTAATTATGTTAGTGACATGCTGGTCTCAATTTCAGGTATACACTAAAGAATTATGACTAGACCTACTTTTGCAATAAAATCACAAATTCCATATCTGAAACTCGCGTTCCACAAAATAAAGATGGTAAGCCTGCTCCAAAAACATTTTAGAGTAAGATGGAAAAATACTACGAAGGCCCTGGCATGGTGGGTCAATATCCCTCATCCCTCTTGCTATTAAAAGGGTTCTGGTTCGAACCATGGAATGATGCATAATTGTTTAGCCTGGGTAGTTATCCATGGTTGAGGTTCAGAGGTTACATTCTGCCTTGGTAAAAAAACGAAGGGGATGAAAGATAAAGAAAGAATGAAAGATAGAAGAAAAACTGGGAGGAGATGATTATGCTATATTTTAATCCTATTCCAAGTAAAGTACAATTTATGTTATCATTGGTTTTCAAGGCACAAGGACCTGCAAAGAAGATAGCAATATTGCCCTTCATGAAACGTAAATAGTTTCCCTGAATGAAGTACAAGCACATTCGGCGTGCATCAATTGTTCATCACCTTTGCGGACAAGAAAATATTTCCTTAGCACATAGACTAGTCAGCTATCTTGCAACTAGCACTCAAGACATTTTCCGCCCATAGGGAAAAGGAAACAACAAAATACCTGGATCTTCACAACACGTTTACGTAAGATCAGGAACTGACTTCGCGTTTTCCAACACCTGTAGTTCTTCTGAATAGATAAAGCTGCTTGGTCACGAAGATCATGAAAACCCTTGAGCAATTTAGTAGCAGCTGACAGTCCATGAATGTCATTAAGAGACCAGTTGTGCATATCTTCTGCAGTAGCTTTTAGATGCTTCAATTTAAAGGAATAAGCACGAAATGCAGATTGTATCCTGGCTGCAGCTTGAGCTGCGTTTCTGACAGCTGCCAAAGAATCTTTAAGTGAAAGTTGATCCTCACTTGCACCATGTAGATGGGCACTTCTTTTTGATATGCTTTCCACACCACTGTTCTCATTCATAGAAGAAGAATGTCTTAATGTCCCATTTCGTTCAGTTTCAAGGGAAAAGAAATGGCTAGTCAGTGCAGCTTCCGAAAGATATGCAGCAAGACCTTTGTGACCTCTCTCGAAAGCTATATGAGCTGGTGTTTTGCCTGTCGGATCTTCAGAAGTTGGATCTGTAAGCGCTCCAGCTGATGCACCCAAAGCAAGAAGTTCAACAATGGTTTCTTCCCTGCAATGATCAATATTTTGAAATATTTGAGACGGCCAAGAAAGTGCAAGTCCACATGTTCCATATTGGATGCTAAGGTTAATTCCTTATTTTGACTAAGCAGTACGTTTTTGGGGGATTGCCCATGACCGGTGTCTATTGTGATTAATCTGGCTAAGGGTGTAGAGTGTTAAAGGTAACTCCTTCCCCGATGATGTCTTTGGGGTTTGAACTTGGGGCTACTAACGCACTCATCCCAACCCTTAACTCAGCTATGCAATATATTCTAACACCATAGAAACAACCCAAAAAAGGGAAACACAATTCTTAATAGTATCGATTACCTCCCAAAATATGCAGCCCAGTGAAGTGCGCTCCATCCATCTGGATCACGAAAATTTATACCAACACCAGAACCAAGTATTGGTCTTAACGCCCATTTATATCCCAAGCCAGAAATCATGTGTATGATACATTGTTCTTTCCTTGAGAGAAAACAGTTATCTGCATTATTGTGATGTTTAGAGGATAACCAATACCATATTTTATCTTTTAATAATTCTTGAACAAGCAAATCCATGATCTTAATTGTAGGTGCACTGCCAGCAAGTTCTTTGGTGATCATAACCAGCTGGTCTTCATTTTCTCTCACCCTTCTGTGAGGATCAAGGTCTGGAATATAATTAATTTCTCGAGAAACTGATTCACTAGTATCCACGTCTAAAAGTATCTTCACAAGTTTGATAAGCAATAGCATTTCCTCAGTTTCTTTGTTTGTGTCAATCTGTGTTGTGCCAAAGTTTCTTGTATTATGTAATTTCTCACGAAATTCGAACTCTCGCACTTGACTGCGGAACTCTCCTTTTCCGGATGTAACACATAAGTTGACCTTTCCAGCACTATGCATCGGAGATTTGCAACGGAAAACACCATCATGAACAATTTCAAGAGGAACTTCAACGTCTCCAAATAATACAGTCCATTGATGTTCTGAGGGATCACATAGGAATTGTCCAGTAATGATAACCTGCAAAAATGTTTCTCTTAACCAAGTCAGATAATGGTTCGCCAGTTCTTCCCAGCATTAATTTTGGATAAGTAGAAAAACAGAACGATAAAAACTGTGCATATTAGAGGACAGATGCAACTAGGTTTATCTACTCAGTTTTTAAGAATATATGAAGAGACTCCAAGTGTTCTCTTAGGAAATAAGTGTATATAGACTGCCACTGGGAGATCCATTGTCTATGTGATTGTTTCGTTAATAGTGGTTCTCTTGAACTCAATGACGACTCTTGAAAAATGATATGAAGAACAATGATAATTCTTTCTATGTGATTGTTTTACGAATATGTGAAGAGAATCTTAAGTGTTCTTATAGGAAATAAGTGTATACAGATCTGTCACTGGGAGGTTCATTGTCTATGTGATTGTTTCTTTAATAGTGGTTCTCTTGAACTCAATGATACCTCTTGAAAAATGATAAATTTCATGTAACTCTCTATATTATGAGCTTTACTACTTACGCTTCTAAAATATCAAAATTAACCACTTAACCCTCATGAACTTTTCTACCACCCCACCTTAGCAGAAATCCTAACTTCGTTGTGGTTTCAGCTAGTTTTTTTTAACTGTGTACAATTGTGCTTTTACTCTCGGCCACTTTGTCAAGAAAAATAAGTTCTTTTCCTCAAAAAAAAATTCTCAAGAAGAAATTGTTTAAATGTTAAAAAAAGAGGTAGTCTTTACGGGCATTGTTGCCTTATATTTTTCTTTCTGGAAAAAAATCACGAGAACAAAACTTATGAAAGAAACAAATGAAAAAACTTACCGGAAAAAAAGGACACAAATGAAAAGTCTAAAGGAGTTAAGTTTTTGGTCAAGTGAGAAGGCTAGAATAGTTTAGGAACTAAATATCCATAGTCCATAAGTTGTCCTTTCATTACAACTATAACACTCCACCCCAACCCACCACTAACCTAATCCCGAAAGAATTGCCAACAAAAAAAATGTATGCCATGAACTTAATAGCAATGCCCTAAGTGCACAACCAATAGAAAACAGGAAAAAAAAGTTTGCATTTAATTTTTAGAAAAGCAATCTGGAAGTTAACTATTGTTACAATGATTTTCTTAATCATATTTGATTATTTAAAAAAAAAAGAGTAACTCGATAAATCTACAAGCTGAAATTTTAGGTAGTGCTTGACATAGTATCATACTGTGCTGGCGAGCATTATTTCAAACTAATGGAAAAGATATTTCAATAAAGAAATTGTATTAGTTTGATATAAATAATACTACTTAGATGGTTATATTTTCAAATATATTATGCATGCAAATGTTATGCATTTCATGATAATTCTAAGAACGGTTATACTTTTAAGAGAATTTTGACACAATGAGTAACATAACTTCACGAAATACCTTTGTACTTTCGTACGAAAATGCCCATTCAGGAGAGACTTCATGTATGATAAAACATTGCATTTGTGCACTTGTCGTAGTTGACTCTTGTACTGAAGAAACATCCAACTTTTGATGATCTAAGCATACATCATGGCGGAAAGAACATATGCCATTTTCAGCTGGAAGGATAGGTTTATCTATTTCTTGTGTTAGAGTACACGAGTTTATTCCACAACTGTTTCTTCTTATGGTTTGTAGGAAATCGGAATCTTCATGAAACCATGTTGAACAAGCTGCAGATGAATGAAATAGAAACATCATGAGCCCTAGAAAACTAAACCATATGGTATATGATGATAGAAACTGATGAGCTGACATATACTTTTTTGGTTATAATGGAGGTCCAGATGGCATATATTTTATTAGTAATTATTTCAACTTATCTCAACTGCAAGCATTATAAAATAGCTATTGCAGTGTCCATATCATGGAATTTTGTAGTACTACAACAACTTTTAACACTCATATATACTCCATCTTGTGGCTCTCCCATAGATTATATTCATACTGTTAGTCAGAATGTTCTTTTTTGAAACGAAGTTGGGATGTTCTTTGGTGGATAATAAATTAGCATTGCTGTCAATCTAAAAGACAGTTTTACTCATTTCACACATAAGAAGATTTTCTCCTTTCAGGATTCATACACAATGGCACCAGAAGCAAACCATCCATCACCATGATATCCAACATTATTGAAAACTGATTCATAAGCCAACATAGGGAAAAAAAAAGATACTGTTACAGGTATGGATATGATATTCAAGAAAAAGATGATTGATTATTCCTTGGAGCAAAGCGTCAAAGAAACATAGCTTTACAATAATTCATAAAACCACCATATAAAAAGAATGATTTACATAATTATAATTGATTATGGATGTGAGTAAACTACCTCACAAGAAATCAAATTGACAGATACAAAGGAACATGGAGTAATCCAAATATGTTACCTGGACCTGTTAGCATGGCTTCACATTGAAATCCAGCATCCGCATGGCCATCTAATGTGTACTTATTCTCATCAAATATATTGTTAAGTGGTTCCTCATAGGAACCCCTCATTTCAAGATTCAGAACTTGAACATCCTGAGGTTCTTCATTCACAAAGGAGCCTGGAAACTCTTTCTCCTCAAAATAGGTGTCGTCATCACCACCATTAACATTATCATCATCATCATTCAAACTTAACTGCATTTTAAGTTTTCGTAGTGCTTCATTGACTTCCGGAGACAATGATTGGGAATTATTTTCTGATGTTGCAGCTTCCGGAGACAATGATTGGGAATTATTTTCGCATACTGCTGTTTGCTGCAAGATCTCAAACTGTTCATTAGCAAACTCGGAACTAACTTCTAATGACCCAGGACTGGATGTACTTTGACCAGGATCATTTAATCCGGTAGTTTGAGAAGGGACATCTTGTACTTGAGCATCAGGAGAACTGAAACTCTGACTACTATTTGGAAAATATCCATTTGAGACACTCAAATACGACTCTGGAATACATCTTTCCTGGATAAAATAAAATAGTAGTTAAATAACATATAAACGTGGCCATAACTGCAGGTACTCAATTGCAAGATATCTTTATGAGTATAGATATGAATATACTTTAGTGAACTGTGTTTTTATCATAACTAGACAAGTGCAAAAAGGACCATGAATATATTTTTTAAAGGGAGAATCACAAATGTATAGCGAGGACAGGTGGGTGGATTATGAAAACCAATGAACTATGAACAGGATAGAGGATCACATGCAATAGCAGGCATGCTTAGTCCACAAGAGAGAGTTGGTGTATGTATGAACTTTGTTCACATATAATGTACACGTTTTTATTGGTGTAACTAGCTAACTGGGAGTGTTGACTGCCTTATTTAGCTCGGAGGGGTTAATGAACAGATTTTTCTCATTTTCTAGGTCTGGCCTTGATATTTTAGCTAGTTTACATATTTACCTGTGTTCTTGTGTAAACGCAGATGCTTAGTGCATTCCTAGGTATGCTTTGGAATACAAAATTTATTCTGCATTTCTTTTGTGTGTTATGTGCTTGTGCTTAAGTTCCAATACTGGTTGTAATTTTGTCTCAATGGTGTGTGTTTCCAGTCATTTTTTGGGTAGCTGGGGCTGCATCTGTTTGGCTTAGTCATAGAAGTTTGTTACCAACACTATGGTTAACCTAGATGGGATATGTTTACATGAGGATGACAGGGTACAAGCAAAGATGAATCCGAGGCCGAATTCACTTAAGTTAGACTTTGAATAATATCTTCTTTTCCTATCCTTCAAGATATTGTTCAATTCATGTTAGACCTTCTCACCCTCAGTAAGCATCTGTGTTTATTAATGAAAAATAATTTAAATAATACATAATGATGTTTTAACAAAACATAACTAACCTCTACAACTTCCCTGTAATGGACCAAAACTATGTGTTCAAAACCCCTGCATAAGGAAAGCTCATAAGATGTGAAATTTCATTAATCCAACTTGTAATATATGAAAGTAAAACTTGAAAAGGAATTTTTTTGAGAAATTGGAACTTCAAAAGGTAAATTGTCGTAGGCTTGTTCATTCCTTTTAAACCAAAGTATTACAGGCAGTAATTAATTCAAGAGATGATATCTTTGAGTATCGCCTTAGTCAGGGATCTTATTCTTATTTTTCTTTACTTTGGTGGTCTACTTCCACCTTATTAGAAAATAAGTCCAAATGAAGTTGTAAACATATGTTATAAAAAGAAACAAGCAAAAGAATAAAACACTATCTTACGGATCTAGCATCCAGTAGCTGCGCCTTTGAAGACAGGAATTTTGCTCACCACGGGCATAGTAACAATTTATTGCTTCAACACCCCCAACCTAAGAAAAAGGAGATATCATGTTAATCAAGAAGATGCACCACCAGAATTACTGAAGTAATAATAATGACAACAAAACAGCATGCTATGACCTGAACATTTTTTTTATGAAAGAGTAAAATTCCTTTTTAGCCTTAAAAGAAAACATATAAGAGATGTTTGACAAAATTACCATAGAATACTGCAAAACATGTCTCTCTAGGGTATATCATGATACATTCCTTTTTTTAGGGTTTTCATCATTTTTTTGCACAGAGTTCTGTGATGCCAAAAAGAAAATCAATGTGTACAACTGCCAATTGTTTTGAAATATACGGTCTAGGGCCATTAGTTATGGACCAATAAGGCCATGTAAAACTACCTTGACTACGAACAGTAATTGTCCTAATTGATTAGTAATAGATGTTTCCAGAATCAGAATTTGTAGGTTAAAAATCCATGCAAATTTGGTTATCAGAACAATGCATAACAATTGTCCTTGCCGTAATCCATTTTTCCAACATCAAATTTCAGAATTTGCAGGCATCAACATACACTACTAAAGATATTTACGACATTGTAGCTTTAGCTATAAAACTAATGTTATATGAATTCACACGCACCACCAAGCAATCTATACGCATAAACTGTTAATACAATCATGTTAACCTATTCATATTTTAGGCAATAAGAGTGAGATAAAAGATCCACTTTATTAGGAAGGAAGATACCAGGAAGCCTACACTATGGTGTACCTTAAGACGCTCATGCCCTTCGAGAACAGTCTTACCATTTGGTTTCTTGCGCCATAGATATCCATCATTACGGAAATAACGAAGCACTCTCTTGTTGAATAGGAACAAAGAGCCACCTATTTCCAAAAATCATACCAACATATCAGAAACATTACATTACATAACAAATGTAAGAAAAGTACATTCAAGGAGGCAAAAAAACATTACTAGGTGGCAGCTGAGGAGACTTGTGGGTCATTTGAAACATCTCATGATTCTTCAGAATGTATAGAACCTCTATAGGCTTCAACCACCGTGTCTTAGCTTGTTCTTCCAGCTTAATAAAATCAAAACCTGTCTCTGTAGTAAGAAGGTAAAGTGATTATACTTTCATGAACAACAAGGCAGAAAAATATAAATAGATAATATGAATAGTTCCATTAAGCTCCAATCCTCATCTTTCTGTAACATCTGTAGTCCATTGGATGTATTACTGAACGAAAATCGTCAGCTTAACAAAAAAAATGGAGGAAAAAAGGTCTTTTGTAGGGAAAATGAAGTTGTGAAATTCTTGCAAGCATTGAGGAGAGTGCTACTCTAGTGGACGAGAAAATAGTCATGTATATGAATTTCCAGGCAGCAGATTACATGGAGCAATGAGGACGTCTCTCGGATGCTTCCATTCAGAATTTCAGGTACTTTAAAAATTCATGATACAGCCAGAAAGAGCAATTCAACGAGTAAGCTCTTTCTCGCACCATTGCATCTTCGTTGTGTCCGACTAATGACTCAAAATAAGTCAGTTTGAAGGATAATAGAGGTCAAGAAGATTAGGAAAGATGAAACTGTACTTTCTCAAGTTATTTCCCTATGCTTGTCTTTTAGGGTTCCTTTGAAGGTGCCCTAATATAACTAAAACTCCGCTGTCCAATTTGCATGGTCCTCCAGAGAAGGTTTCTTTTCTCTCTGCAAAATTGGCTGCCGCATTACTAAGCCAGCAACTACCTTAATAGCAAGTGTGCACAACTATTACAGTAACAAGCGTCCTGGCATCCAGAATTGAATGAATCGATCCAGTACTATTTCTATCACAAATATAATTCTTTCTCTCTCTTTGAGTTAGCAATGGAAATTTGCTAAACAAAAAGGATGCACACAAAGGTTAAAAAATAACACCCCCATGCAGTAAAGGAAACAGAAACCCAAAAAAATCGCTCCTTTTCTCTGTCTTTTCATTCTATCTTCTTTTCTTGCTTTCTTTCCCCCGAGAAGCTGAAAAAAAAAAGGATTTTTAATATCATTTTTCACTGTTGCTCTGATCCCCCAACCTCCCCTTACCTGTGAGACGTTTTTGTGATGACAAATCGATAGAAGGAAACAACAACAACAACAACAACAACAACAACAACAACAACAACAACAACATGTCACAGGGAAAACGGGAATCACAGCGCAAGCAAATGTTGCTCAGGGGATCAAGATTCGGGGTACCTGTCTGCATCGAGAGCTCGCGGAATGGAGTGAGAGGTGAGAGGTGGCTGCTGATCAGATAAGGACCTTTCTCCGGAGAACCGGAGCTCATCAGACTCGGCAACTGAGCGCAGCAGCAGCAGCAGAAGCAGAAGAAGAAGAAGAAGAAGAAGACGAGAGGGAGGAGGTCAAAAGGGAGCAGTAGTTATAAATTATTCCCAGATATAAGTGTTTTAAGTACACGGTTCCAATAAAAGTTTTGGTTGGTCGCTTGGTCCGTGTGGTCTTTTTTTTATATTTTGCTCCGAACAATAAATTAATTACATATTATGATTTTTTAATATTGATATTTTTGTTTATTTTAATGAAAATATGTACTTTTAGTTCTTATAAGAATATTTTATCAAATATCTCATTTTCTAAAGTTAAAATAATTTGTCTTAATATCTTATTTTAAGATTATGAGTCTCGTAGGTGGATAAAATTGTTCTTCTTTATTCAGGGGATGAAAACTATGTGATATAAGACATATATATATTGTTAGAAATTAATGGGGTTGCATAGCAATTTATTATAAACTCGATGTGGTATGTGATCTGACACATTAATTTAAAAGTTAATTTCAGAATTTATTCAATAGGCCAAATAATTGAAAAAAATGGTCATTGATTTTTAAATTAATGAGTCAAATCACGCGTTAGACGGGATGCATAGCAAATTGCTATGCACCTTCATTTTTCTCATGTTGTTATGCCTTTTCTTTTCTTCTGATAAAGCTAGCAAAAGGATTTGGTATAAAATATGGGTATAAACTGTTTGGATGTAAAAAAAAAAGGGGGATAAAGAAGTATTCCTTATCTTATAGTTCAACCAAACATTGTTATCATTTTGATCAAAATTTATAGATTATATGTAATATCTCAGATTTTTAAAATAAAAATAAAATAAAATAAAGAGGAGATAAATAGGATAAGGAAAGATATAGTTTGTTAAGATTAGGAAAAGAGTTTGAATTGAAATCAAATTGTTATATTTTTTATCAATTAAATATTCCTAATCCTATGTTGACTATTTTAAAAGAATCCTAATCATATGAAAGATTATCTTATGGAATTCAAATACAAAGTTATTCTTGAGAGTCCGAATTGTATTCAAACTCCATCTATGGATAAATTTCTCTTCCCTATAAATAGGACTCAACTCATATTCTTTAATTCCATAATTTTCTCTCTCTCTCCCTCTTCATTCTCTCTCTTCACAGGGTTAGATCAACATGGA
>LTAE01008590.1:10039-20262 GCA_001647135.1 Pontederia paniculata | reverse complement strand
TCCGCTGCTACTACACCAGAGCCTTCAGACGTCAACTCTCAGCCTTGGCAATCTTCTGGTCATCCACTGTCTCCACCCTGAGCCCTTTGGACGTCCATTGTCTTCATCCTCAGTCCTTCGATCGTCCGCTCTTCAGCCTCGGGCGACCTCTTCTCTGCTTAGCCAAGACTCCTTCTTCGGCTAAGTCTTCTCTGGGCATCCACTTCCCCTTGGACCGCCCGTTCTCCATCCTCTGGTAATAAGGGTGTTGCCTTTGGTCACCCATTCTCATCATCGAACGACCTCTCCAGTTTAGCCCTTTGCTTCGATCGTCCCCTTTATTTCTTTGATCGATCGTTCAACCTCTGATCCCTCTTCTCATGCATTCTCCTTCAATATTGGTCGACCACTCTATATTATTAGGACGGCCACTGCGCACACCTAGTTTTTCTGAAATGTCTTCCGTGTGCATAGGTCGTTCATTCTTTTAGCTTTGGTTGACCTTTCATATTCTGAACTTGAATATCCTGTTTCAGAAATCAGTTCAACAAGTTAATCAGTACAAACTAAGTTCCCTTACAAATTTGTGATCATCAAAACAATCTCGGGATCCTAGATTCAACAAAGTGTGCATTAGAAGGGATAAATCCCTTAGCAGGAGGGCATGAAAACCTAAACAAGAGAGAATAAATCCCTCGTCGGGGCCATCCTCTTCATGCGACATCATTAACAATTTTTCATCTTGTTATTAGTAATAACGTAGACTCATGTCTAGGTTATCTTTCATAGATCCTAATAGATCAATCATTAAAGAATAATTGAGTTACTTCCTTTATCATCTAAATAGACACAGGTTGTGTCAGTGTCTCTGTAACAAAATTCACATTGTGAACCAATGCAACATGATCTAATAGATTGTTTCGCATGTTATCCTTATATTTGTGTTTGTTTCCCAAGTGAAATGATCCGTGTTCAATTTATAATTCATCAATTAAGACGACCCGTGTTGGGTTCAACCTTCTCCATGTTAGGGATTCACATTTCATCCATTTTCGTGGTTCAGGAAACATGACTCCTGTTGAGTTAACACAGCCCATGTCGTTAAGTTTATGGTTTCTTGTCGGTGTCGTCTCCGCCTCGAGGAACATAGGTCGTATCAAGGTGTGACATGGTTCGTGTTCCTTCTCCAATGCTTCTTTTGTAGGACTCGTTCCACGTCAAGTAATGACACGGTCTAGGTTGAGTCGGCATCTCGTTGTCCAGCGAACACAATTTCATTCCCTTCTATGATACCCGATGGATGCGGCATGCGCTCTTCAAGAACACAACAGGCATCATGGGTTGAGCGCCGGCCATGTCTACTGAAGATACGGTCTACATTTGACCATCTGGTTACATAAACTATACTTTTTAATCTATATATATGTCATTATTACTCTCTCTTATATTTAATCATACACAAGCAAAATCCTAAGGTTGATCCTTTATATTACATACATTAATCATGTTTGGTAATCCTCCTCATCTTCCCTGCTTTGGTCTTATTCTTCATTATGACCTCTTCTTCTAGTGCTCGAAGAGGGAGGGAGAGGGAGAGAGAGAGGGAGAGAGAGATTTCTAGTGCTTAGGCTTGAGGGAGAGAATAATGAGTCCATCTTCTCCTCTAACCCTCTTTTTATTGCCTTTTTAGGGCACAATCTGAGTCTAATTCAACTTAATCTCATATTCTTTTATTTTATCCCAAAATTAGTTAAATGATTTTATTATCTTTTTTCTTAGTCTGATTCACAACATGGCATGTGTTCAATATGAACACGACCCATGTTAGGTTTATCTTGCAAACAACACGACCCTTGTCTCGTTTGAACATTGTCCATATTAGGGTGTTACATTATAACCTCCTTAAAAAGAGAATTTATACTCGAATTCAGTTGTACTATCTATCTATCAGTTATTCCTCATTTGATCTATGTTGAAACTGCATAATCCTACCACTAGGATTTTCTAGGGCTACCTGACTGAGTGTCATAGTAATGTGGTTCAGTTTCAACCCTCATGTCATACACCCTTCCTATTGTCGGCTTGAGGACACTTCCTCCTTCGTGCGGACCTTGATTACCCCCTTTTGGCTCTGGGCAATCCCTCATGTAGTGGCCATATTTGTCCACAATGTAGACATGCTCTAGTTTTATGATGACATTCTCCCGAATGATAACTATGACCATGGGGGTAAGCTTTCTTGTTTGGTTGTGTTGTTGTTCTTCGCCTGGTACATAGGACCTCGGGCGTTCATCCCGTTGGGAGTCTCTGTCAGTGGGGGGACTTGGCTTGTCTTTGTTCATCCCATCTGGGTTTGTCCCTATGGTGTTTGGACACTTTCCCTTTGGTAATTTTCATATTCCTTTTCAAGTTTAGATGCTAATTCAAAGGTTTCACCAATATTTTTGCAGTTACCCCCCATCACCTTTGTCCTCAATCCCGAACTTATTCCTTGGAAAAATTGTTTGAGCCTCTCTTTCTCGATTTGTTTCACAGTGCAATACTTCTCCAAACGGGTGAACTTGACCAAGTACTGGGACACGATCATCCTTCCTCGAGTTAGTTGCATATACTCTTACTATTTTTTACCTCGCTTATAGGAAGAAAAATAACGAGCTGCAAAAACTTCTTTCAAGTCTTTCCATGTGATAATTGACTGATTAGAGAACGTGGTGACATTTGTTATTTTCCACTAGTCCTTGACATCATTGATTAGTCTATTTGCGACGTAGATGATATTTCTTCCTTTAGGACATTGCATTTCCTGAAACACCTCCTCCATGTTGCCCATCCATCGCTCAGCCTGGTCAAAGTCATCTGAGTCATCAAATTAAGGAGGTTGCAACTTTAGGAACCTCCCAATAGTGCCTTTGGAAGGGTCACGTCGTCCAAATGGCTGCTCAGTCATGGGCTCAGTAGTTTGAGTATTTGTATTTTGTTTCCTCCTTGAACTCTCATTTGTTGATACACTTGGGGCTTGTCTCAAGCCGGAGTGAGGCGATGAGGGACAGCTCTTGGAGGCATCTACATTGACAATCCAATTACAATGAGTACGCATTAGAAACAATTAAAGATTTCTTCTTTTCGTCATTCACATGACCTCCTTAGGACTTATCGTATCCTCTTTCTGATGGCTTGGTGGCTGCTTGTAATGCTTGCACATGGATGATGCGTGCTAAATTAATCATATTTTTATAGCCTATTTGGTCCAATCTGCATTCATTTCTATGTTGCAGGCATCGTTTTATGTACTTCCTTGCATTTATTTATTTTAAAAATAGAAAACTACACAATTTGTGGAATTTTATGGTCTAGCAAGCAAGAGGACGAAGAGACAAATATACTGGAAAAAGTGGCGCTCAAATCAGAGTTAACATGAGCATGGAATCGCGATTTTAGAGTTTTTGCAAGGCCATCTATCACGATCGTGACAGAATGTCATGGCCCCTGACAAACTAAAAATTGTCCAGAACGCAGCTTTCACGCCCAGAGCACCTGTCACGGCCGGGGGGTTTCTCCAGCGTTCATGGCCGTGACACACCTTTCACGGCCCGTGACAACTCATTGCATTTTCCTCCGTTTTCCTTCGATCACGGCCATGACAGACCTATCACGGGTCGTGACAATGTGCGGGGAAAGTGTATTTTCACGATTTTGAGTATGTTTCAAGTCTTTTTTTCAACGGTTTTGATTTCTTTTGAAGCTTGATCTTCACCTAGATGATTTTTATCAAGTCTATGGTTCTTCTAACCTATAAATAGCCCTCAAAACCTCAAACAAGAGAGGCTCTTCAAGCCTGGGAGGTTCTAAAAGCCTGGAAGTGCCTACACACAGAGGAGAAGACGAAGTGTTGCAGCATCGTTATGGAAGAGTTTTGATTCTGAATTTTTTTGTGTATCTTCCCTCTTTTAATATTCGAAGGATGGCCTCTCATTAGATTTATATTTTGGAGAATTTCTATTGTAAAGGGAAAACTAGATAAACCCTAGCTTTTAATATTAATTTTTGTTTATTCAATCTTTTACTGATTCTTCATGCCTTCCATAAATGCTTTGATGTCATGATCTGTTAGCATCCAGGATAGGAATAACCAGTTCGTGATTTTCTCTGAATTTTATGAATTGATCTTTGAATTTTATTCATAACATGTCATACCACACATAGATAACATCATGAATAGGAATATCAGTGTGAGGTCTGTGACATTAGCATCCTAGATATTAATAATTCATAGATCTAGGGCATCCATCTTTATGCATCTCAATTTACCTATTAGGTTAGATTGTCATCCTGGATAGGAGCAGTTGATCCTTCAGGCTTGATATAATTGGCTCATCCTGGATAGAAAGTCATATCTGTAGGAAACCCTAATTCTCTTAAAAGTTGACAAAACTGAATTTGATTTAATAAAACATGATTTTTTCTTAATTATTCATCCTAGACCAGTGCATGTTGACATCAAACTTTTTTTAATTTTATTTTTAATTTGATCTTTTATCATTTTCATCAAAAATCCTATTATCTCTTATTAGTTGGTGAAATTAAATAGATAATAATATCAATCCTCGTGAGATCGACACTCTACTCATTCTTTATTACTTGATACAACTAGTACACTTGCTGGCGATTTTTATCTGCATAATTAGCATGCATCAATGGACTCGACTTACCTAGAGATAGCTAAGAAGTGTCTCTTGTCATGCTCTGATATCTAACTGTAACACCGCCAAATCCACTCTCTGCCACTTGGAAAAATATACATTTGGAGGTGCTACGACATTCTTCTTTGACTTAACAATTGACCAACTAACTGATCATCAATAAAGACATATCATGTGGAAGCAGTAACTTCAAAATGAACTTTTTCAATAGTCTAGCCAAATAACATAGTTTATTACATTGTTCCAATAATTTGATAAACGAAACTAAAATGACTCAAGACTAAACTCCTATCATGTGCAAGCATTCATATCACGAGCACAACATCAGCCAGTGCCATCACCTATCATTGTTCTGAGCAAGGGAGGCAATTCTCCCATGAGCGATGAAGCTCAATATATAACAATAAATATCATGATGGAAAAGCATGTATGCAGATAATATAGAGAAGTATATAATTTCATCAGTTCATCATGTTAAACAATAAATTTACGTTTACCTTTCCTTCTATGACTTTAATTCAGGAATTATCAGAACATCAGTTTCACCCTCAGATGCATATTAGTTACAATGTTGAATATATTCATGATCATTGGTTTATTATTCTCTTCAATATCATCAGTGGCTAGGACACCAGTTACACCATTGTATATAATATTCAGTATATTCAAAGCCCAATCATCCTAAGTTGTCAATTATTACATTCAGTTGGGAGCATATAACAGAGCATGGAAGATTCAGGTTGACCCGACGATAGGATGGCTAGCTAGGCCATAGCACACATTAGGAGGGATAAATCCCTGAACAGGAGGGCATGAAACCCAAAATAGGAGAGAATAAATTCCTAATTAGGAGGGAATGAATCCCTAAACAAGAGGGACAAGTCCCTAAACAGGAGGGAATGAATTCCTAGTCAAGGTCATCCTCTTCATGCGAATCATTAACAATTATTCATCATGTTGTCGATAAGACAATAGACTCATTTCTAAGTTATCTTTTGTAGGTCATAAGAGATCATTCATTAGGGTTCTTCAATCATTATAGAACAATTCAGTTACATTCATTATCATCTCATCAGGCAACACATGGCCCGTATCTAAACAGACATGGTCCATGTCAGTGTCTCTCTAGAAGAGTTCACGTTGTGAAACAGTGCAACACGGTCAGTGTTGTCTTAACATAGGCCCTTTCGCATGCTATCCTCGTATGCATGATGGTTTCCTAGGTGAAATATTCCACGTTCACTTTATAATTCATCAGTTATCACGGCTCGTGTTGGGTTCAACATGGTCCATGTTAAGGATTCACGTTTTCATCCATTTTCGTGGTTCAAGAAATGCGACTCGTCTTGAGTTAACACATCCAATGTCATTAAGTTTAGGGTTTTGTGTCGGTGCCATCTTCACCTCGAGGAACACATGCCGTGTCAAGGGGCGACACAGTCCATGTGTCTTTTCCAATGTTTCTTCTGAGGGACCCGTCTCGCGTCAAGTAATAACGTGGTGTGGGTTGAGTCTGCGGCATTGTCCGACGAATGCAATTTCCTTCCCTTTTGTGTTATCAATGGACGTCGTCCATGTTCTTCAAGATGTGGTCCACACTCCACAGCCTTCTCCCCATTCGACAAGAACTTGGCTTGCATTAGAGAACGTAGTAGGCATCATGGATTGAGTGTGCGTCGTGTTTGCTAAAGATGATCCACGTTTGACCATCCAATTACATAAACTATTCTTTTAATCTTGATGATGACAGGGAATCTCCTCCATATTTTCATATGCAAAGACTACACTTTCCTCATGAATTCTGCATCAATTTACACATATTGTCACGCATTTTTATAGCCTTTGAAATGATGAACACCGTCGAGTTGAACCGTTTCACTCCATTGACTGGGAAAGCCTACAGTTCCCTGGTTTAAAAGAGACTTTTCAACAATGTGACTCGGTTACCTTCCTTGATCTTGATCAGCTAGTCCACCCAAATGTCATCAAATACTTTTATGCAAATCTCACCTATGATGACACTCATCAAGAAATTAAGTCTTACTTGCATGGAAAACTCTTTTCAATCACTGAGTCTCAAATGAATGAGTTTTTAGACACTCTTAGTTTCTCTCACATCAATCTTGCTCCAATGCATTGGACACACTCCACCTACACTCAAAATCAAGCTGCATTGGCTGTGAGTGGAGGACAAGTTGATATCTTTGTCCAAGGAACGTTTCACAAATACCTATCTCATGTCATGAAGGCCATCCATCACATAATCACTCATGTCATTCTCCCTAGGGCTGGTCACTACACAGGAGTCAATATCCTTGACCTTGCTGTTCTTGCACACTTATAGACCCTGCATCCCCTAGGATTTCCTAGGAAATTTGATCATGTATCAAATTATTCAAACCAAGGAGAAGGTTCATTCTAAATGGACCAAGGGTGCTCATTTGTATTTTGGCAATCTTATCACTTTCTTGATTCGAAAAATTCTTAAGTTTAAGTTTGATGCCAATGAAAAAGTTATCCTGCCCACCAAAAATGATAAGATTTCCTTCACTACCCTGACTCGAAAAGGACTCACCAAAGAATCTCCTACACCTCCTGATCTTCCTTCTACTTTTGAGTTCCGCGATACTATGTGTCAGTCATCTAAACCCTCAAAAGATCCCTCTACTGCTAGAAATCCTAATCCTACCTCCACTGAGGTAAGCATTTCTACTGTCTCATCCACATGGTCTCCATCTAGGACTACTTGGACTCCTCTATGCACCAAAATGGACATCATAGTAACTCAGCTTAGCACAATGCCAACCCAACTAAATCAAGCTCTTGAGTTCCTTCAGATAGTTCGAGAGAAGCAGTTCGATAATCGTGAAGCCAGCACATATCTTGTTGTTCATCATAATCAATCATATCATCACTAAGATGTTATGGAGGATTTCATGGGGCACATGGATATGATCCCTATCCAGAGTCCCCTTTTGATAATTACAAAGGGGGAGAGAACAATCAGAGGAGTGACCAGGATGAATCCATCCTAATAGAATCTGAAGAGATGGTGACCAGGACATTGATTTTCAAGGCNATGATGAACACCGTCGAGTTGAACCGTTTCACTCCATTGACTGGGAAAGCCTACAGTTCCCTGGTTTAAAAGAGACTTTTCAACAATGTGACTCGGTTACCTTCCTTGATCTTGATCAGCTAGTCCACCCAAATGTCATCAAATACTTTTATGCAAATCTCACCTATGATGACACTCATCAAGAAATTAAGTCTTACTTGCATGGAAAACTCTTTTCAATCACTGAGTCTCAAATGAATGAGTTTTTAGACACTCTTAGTTTCTCTCACATCAATCTTGCTCCAATGCATTGGACACACTCCACCTACACTCAAAATCAAGCTGCATTGGCTGTGAGTGGAGGACAAGTTGATATCTTTGTCCAAGGAACGTTTCACAAATACCTATCTCATGTCATGAAGGCCATCCATCACATAATCACTCATGTCATTCTCCCTAGGGCTGGTCACTACACAGGAGTCAATATCCTTGACCTTGCTGTTCTTGCACACTTATAGACCCTGCATCCCCTAGGATTTCCTAGGAAATTTGATCATGTATCAAATTATTCAAACCAAGGAGAAGGTTCATTCTAAATGGACCAAGGGTGCTCATTTGTATTTTGGCAATCTTATCACTTTCTTGATTCGAAAAATTCTTAAGTTTAAGTTTGATGCCAATGAAAAAGTTATCCTGCCCACCAAAAATGATAAGATTTCCTTCACTACCCTGACTCGAAAAGGACTCACCAAAGAATCTCCTACACCTCCTGATCTTCCTTCTACTTTTGAGTTCCGCGATACTATGTGTCAGTCATCTAAACCCTCAAAAGATCCCTCTACTGCTAGAAATCCTAATCCTACCTCCACTGAGGTAAGCATTTCTACTGTCTCATCCACATGGTCTCCATCTAGGACTACTTGGACTCCTCTATGCACCAAAATGGACATCATAGTAACTCAGCTTAGCACAATGCCAACCCAACTAAATCAAGCTCTTGAGTTCCTTCAGATAGTTCGAGAGAAGCAGTTCGATAATCGTGAAGCCAGCACATATCTTGTTGTTCATCATAATCAATCATATCATCACTAAGATGTTATGGAGGATTTCATGGGGCACATGGATATGATCCCTATCCAGAGTCCCCTTTTGATAATTACAAAGGGGGAGAGAACAATCAGAGGAGTGACCAGGATGAATCCATCCTAATAGAATCTGAAGAGATGGTGACCAGGACATTGATTTTCAAGGCGCGGGCATGAATCAAGAGAGAATGTCTGCACGAGAAGAAGAAGCTGGTCAATCAATTATTGAGATGCAAGCTGGTCAAGAACATGCAGAATTCCAAATCCTAAGTGCTGAACAAGAAAATGAAATCAACACCCTGATGGCTGATGTAATAAATAAAATTTTAGAAGAAATAGTAGATAAGGTATTAACTGAAGACTCAACAGTTCCCTCTTCCTCTAAGCATGATAGGTCGACCGAAGTTAAAGAACGGATGACCTATGCACATAAAAGACATATCAGAAGAATCCTATGTGGGAAGTGGTCATTCAAAGCATATGAAGTGGTCGACCAATGTGGAAGGCAAAGATCAGAGAGATGAAGTCAAAGACTGCACGGTCGACCAAAGATATTAAGAGGACGATCAAAGACAAGGCTGAACAGGAGAGGTCACCCGATGAAGAACAGTGGGCGACCGATGGTTTCACACCTACAGTAAAGAGGATGGAGAACGGGCGGTCCAAGGAGAAGTGGACGCTCGGTGAGGAGACTTAGCCGAAGGAGATGTTTTGGCTAAGGGAAGGAGAGGTCGTCCGATGATGAAGAAAGGACGATCGAAGAACTGAGGATGAAGGCAATGGACGTCCAAAGATTTCAGAGTGAGGAGCAGTGGACGACCGAGAGATTGCCAAGGCTGGAGAGAACGTCCGAAGGCTCATGTGTCGGAGCAACGGACGACCAAAGGTGATGACAGGATGAAGATTTGTCGACCGAAGATGGAGTGCGGACGATCGATATATTTCAGATGAAGACAAAGGTCGTCCGGAGTACTTGGTGAGAAGACAAGTAGATGCCAAATAGTTTGTCAGATCTGAGATAAGCTGAAGATCGGACGACCGCAGGATGAGCGGATGACCAATGAAGAGATAGAGGTCATCCGAGGGCTGAAGAGACAAAGCAGTGGTCGACCAGGTTATCTGACAGAAGAAGAGTTGACATCCAAGGAATCTGATGAGTTGTCAGAGGACGTTCGAAGAATGTCAGAAGGAGGAAAGGACGTCCGAAGATCTCAGTGAAAATGAGCGGGCGTCCGAAGCTTGTCAGAGGAATGTTTGGTAGACGTCCGAGGATCTCATTGGGAAGTGAGCGGACGGCCAAAGCACTGACTGAAGAGGGAGCTAACGTTCGAGGATCTCAGTGTAGAATGAGCGGATGCCCAAAATATCCACAAGGAAGAGAAGTGGACGCCCGAAGGATTC
>LTAE01008589.1:8892-20263 GCA_001647135.1 Pontederia paniculata | reverse complement strand
TCTTGGTGCCATTCCAGATCCTACATACAACAATCATCCTTACATTTTATGAAGACAACAAGATGAAGACGAAATCCAATGAAAATACTAATAATAGTCATCCCATTATATACTGCATCCTTATATTTTTTTTGCAAACAGTGCCTTACAAGACTTTGCCTTCCTTTCAATGTGATTCTTTCTTTCGATACAATAGTCTAGTTTTTTTCTATATGATGCTCTGGAACAATTCTCTAATTCAATGTTTATGTTCAGTGCTTGGATTCAATGCTCTAATTTAATGAAATGATCAATGCAAATATTTTAACCCATGTGGATTATATTGTTATCTTTGATTATCCCATTAGTGACTTTGAAATGGCTCATTAGCTCTTTGGATGTTCGCCAATACAATAATCAGTGGTAGTGCACACACGACAAGGGCCCACAACGGGGATGCTTGAAATTCTCTTTGCTGCATTGCGAGGAGAAGGTTGTACAATGGGACCAAATAGCTTTGCTGCAACTATAATATTGGCCCTAACCATGTGATTATTTAACAATGACTACCAATAATGTAATACATGACGACCTCAACTTTTATTTAATAAACATGTTTGAACCCTTATCTTTTTCACGTACTAGTCCTTATGATAACATGGAATCAAGTACAACTCATCATCTATGGTTCACAAGAAAATAAGGGAAATAAGTCATGCAATCTCGTCGACACGAGTCATGTCTGATATGAGCATTGGTCTAGTTTGATGTTATAAAACATATTCCCGATCATGTTGATCGACACGGGCCATGTATCATTCATGCGGTGATAAGTTATAACATTATTTTAGGGGAACATGGGCGTGTTCATAGATCACGTCGAGAATCACGTCGAGAGTATATCTTTTTTACATGGACTATGCTCGAATATCATTCAATCATTTAATTAGCATAAATCCAAAACATAATCTCCATTCAAGAGGACGTCAGCCTGTCAGGCATCATCTATTAGATTTGATAAAATAATTCAACATGTGATCAACGAGATAATGCAACGTGAACCGCATTTGACATAACTCAGGTTGTGTTTCACAATCCATATAGTTCTATGGTTCTTTTCTTTTATGGATGTGGGCCATGTTCGAGAAGGTGATCCTTGTTCGATTGTTCATGGCTGAGAGTTCTCTTCTTTTGGGTGAATTAAATCCAAATTTCCATAGAGAAATTATCACGTAATTACATTCGAGTAATACTAGCATTTAGAAGGCTAAACAGAGATCCAAAATTCATATCGATGACAATAAACTATTCGAATTAAGGATGAAAATCTAGCGTGCTTCATCCATATAAGAAATTCATATCTATGAGGAATCCGTCTAGGAAAAATACCTCGTTCGTCAATCTATTGTCAATATTACGTCTCCTAAATTTCATCTTCATCTCTTAATTCTCTTCTCCTCTACTTGCTTGTTGATCATTGTTGACCCCTCGTTGATGTCCTTTGAGATCGAGAGAGAAAGAGAGAGAGAGGAGAGGAGAAAAGAGAAGAGGGAGACACCATGATGGCACTAGGAAAAAAATAATAACCCTTAGGAAGATTTCATGGCCTAAGAATTCATATAAATGAGTCTATAATTTAAAATTAGATTAATGCGAAATCAAACCTAAAGATGAATAAAATTAGGATTTTATCCTTTTTGAGCAACATGGGTCATGTCCTCATTGGACACGGTCCATATCCTTTTTTTGATACATCCTTCTCCATTTCAGAGGAAATCAAGAAGCTTCTGCCCCAAATTCCATGTTTCCTTCCTATTCTCGTGTATTTCTGTTCTCAGCACCATCTTCATTGATCAACAAGACACGATGTAGGGAAGCTATTCTAGCTTGTAATATGGTAGCCAGTAACCTTTCAATGGTTCTAACTTGTAATATGGTAGATGTTGTAGAAAGATTAAACTTTTAATGCCCGCACAGGGGACGTCCTTTAATGTATCCAAAGCTGGAAATAGAACACTTAATGTAACGCCCCAAAATCAGGCTACCATATTGTAGAAAGATTAAATTTTTAATGCCCACACAGGGACGTCCTTTAATGTAACGCCCCCAAAATCAGAACTTGCCACTTGGAAAAATCTTGACTTCAGAAACGCTATTGTCATACGTCAGTGACTTTACTTTGACAAATTAATTGGCCCATATCAGATAATAGTGACAGTATAAACTAAAACATCCTTTTTTTAATATGATGACTAATAATCCAATACACAGTTCCAATAAAAACTAGACATCGATGACTAAATCCAATGAACTCCTCAAGACTCAGAATAACATTCATCTTTAACAAATGACCAGCAGGACACAACCAAGATCTATGCCATATGCAAAGCAGGCCATCACGAGTTGCATCACCATCAGCACCATCATCAGTACCTATTAAAGATCAGAGTGGCATGCAAAATTGAATTCGCAGGGGAAAACTCATGAGTTGTGACACTTAGTATGTAAAGATCATATAGAAGGAAATAATAATCAGGGGTTAGTAAACATGTAAATCAAACCTTTCCTCTTTAAAACATTAATCATGTGAGGCTTCATTACTTAATAATTCTTCCATTATTTCTTTTTCAGTAACAGTGACATAATCATCTATACAGATCATTAGTACATCTTTTCATTTATCTTGGTAGCATCTTTTAATTCAATCAATAATGAACATTTACCAGTACATGAAGATTCCAGCGATCCGTCGTCATAATGGCTAAGCCATGGGGTCAACCTTAGACCCATCAGTAAGTCTTCATCACTAATAGTAATAGTAACAGTAGCAGTAGGGATAAATCCCTCAGTTCGCCGGGGTCTTCCTCTTCTTGTTACAAATTCAAACACAATCATTAATAGCTTCTATTTTTTCATTATCTATTATACTAAGTTCACGTGAGAGTAAATAATAATCAGGGGTTAGTAAACATGTAAATCAAACCTTTCCTCTTTAAAACATTAATCATGTGAGGCTTCATTACTTAATAATTCTTCCATTATTTCTTTTTCAGTAACAGTGACATAATCATCTATACAGATCATTAGTACATCTTTTCATTTATCTTGGTAGCATCTTTTAATTCAATCAATAATGAACATTTACCAGTACATGAAGATTCCAGCGATCCGTCGTCATAATGGCTAAGCCATGGGGTCAACCTTAGACCCATCAGTAAGTCTTCATCACTAATAGTAATAGTAACAGTAGCAGTAGGGATAAATCCCTCAGTTCGCCGGGGTCTTCCTCTTCTTGTTACAAATTCAAACACAATCATTAATAGCTTCTATTTTTTCATTATCTATTATACTAAGTTCACGTGAGAGAGATACTAGCCCTACCTCAACCAATCTTACTCAATAAATCAAACATCATATCATTCATCTCGGGCACGACACGCGTCAGGTGTGACACGGCCCTGTTGTTCCTAGGGTAAGCACATAACACAACTGTGTTGGTCAAAACATGTAAATCAGAGGACACGGACCGTGTTAAGGTTAACACGGACCATTTCGGTGTCTTCGCACACATCAGAACGACGCAGCCGTTGAAGTAGTATTAGGGTTCCGAGGAAAACGTTGTACGAGTCCTGTAGGCACATGCGCCATTTCATCCAGGGAGAACGTGGTCGTGGTCGGAATGACGCATGCCAGGTACAATGTGGCCTTCCTTCCAGAGGACCCGGACCATGTTCACATGAACACAATTCATTTTGGCTGACGGGACGGTGTTTCATCTAACGCGGCCTGTCTCCGACGCATCTTCCGTCGGCACCCTCGACGCGGACCGTGTTAGGTAACACAAACCATTTCCCATAACATCTCATTAACTTATTAATTAAATCTGAAGGAACCTTTCATTAAAAAACCCGATTGACGTATGATTACTCTTTCGAAAGTATTCACTAATCATCAGTAAGCATCGATTAAAACCTGAAAATTAATTCTTCTTAATGATCCTAATTACATACCTTTGTAGGATCTAGATGGCACCAAGAGGGGGGTGAGTTGGTGTATTAAAAATTCTCGAACTATTTCTAAAGTGATTATGTTAGCGGAAGCATACAAATGCAAATCTAAGAAGAAGAAGAGAAAGAACAAACAAACAAACAATGGTTTGTTGACGAGGTTCGGCGGAACTCCTGGTCTACGTCCCCGCTCCGGTCTTCTCGAACTCGAGACCTCCGGAGATCACTAAACTCCTTCTTCAAAGGGCGAAGTCTCCCTTACAACTTCTCCTTTCTTTCTCAGAGGATAAGGAGACAACCTCTTTCAAGTTCACTCTTGAACTCACACTTCCTTCTATCCTGGATTCGTCACTCGAATGCTCAGAAGAAGGAAATAAGGCTTTTCACTCAAGCTCTCAATAGCTAATTTTGCCAAAGTTACTTCCCAAGACTCTTGGAATTATAATATATACTCTGCATAAACGACCTAATCTGTCACTCAGAAAACTAGCCGTTAATGCAAGTACAGTACCCTTCACCTACCCCTCTGTCGTTCGCGCCTCTGNTGATTGCACACCAATCTTCTCGGACGTCCACTCTTTGGTTAAAGTCATATGTCAAACTCCTTCGGTCGTCCGCTCTTTATCTGTGGTCGCCCGACTTGACATTGTACTACCATCTACTAATCTCTGGTCGTCCGCTGATTGCACAACAATCTTCTCGGACGTCCGCACTTGAGTTGAAGTCATCTGTCAAGCTCCTTCGGTCATTCGCTCTTCATCTGTGGTCGACCGACTTGACTTGTACCATCTTCAACTCTTCTCTGGTCGCCTGCTGATTGAACACCAATCCCTCAGACGTCCACTCCTTGAGTTGAAGACCTCTGTTAAGATCCTTTGGTCGTCCACTCTTCATCTTCGGTCGACCGACTTGACTTGTGCCAACACCTTTGACGCCTTTGTGGTCCTCCGCTGATTGTCCCTGAATCCTTCGGTTGTCCATTCCTTTTCCTCTGGGTACTTCGAGCGTCCGTTCATTCTTCACTGAGATCCTCGGACGTCTGCTTCTTCTTTACTCAGTACTTTGGTCATTCGCTCACTTTCCAATGAGATCCTCGGACGTCCGCCAATCTTGCTTCTGACATTCTTCGAATGCCTGCTCTTTTCCACTGAGATCCTCAGACGTCCTTTCTTCCTTCTGACATTCTTCGGACGTCCTCTGACAACTATTCAAATTCCTTAGACATCCACTCTTCCTTCTGTCAGATGGACTGGTCGATCGCTACTTTGTCTCTTCAGCCCTCTGACGACCTATGTCTCCTCATCGGTCGTCCGCTCATCCTGCGGTCAACCTAATTCAGTTCACCTTAGACTTGAAAAACTTTTGGACATCCACTTGTCTTCACACCAAGACCTCGGACGACCTTTGTCTTCGTCTGATATCCATCAGTCATCCGCACTCCATCTTTGGTCGATCGGTCTTCCTTTTATCATCACTTTGGTCGTCCGCTGCTTCATCTCATGAGCCTTCGGACGTCCACTTCAACATCGACAATCTCCCGGTCATCCACTGCCTTCACTCTAAAACCCTTGGACGACCATTGTCTTTATCTTCAGCTCTACGGTCGTCCACTCTTCATCTTCGGACGACAGTACCTTCCTTAGCCATATCATCTCTTTGGCTAATTCTCATCACCGGACGTCCACTTCTCCTTGGACCGCTTGTTCTCCATCCTCTGTACTATTGAAGAAGAACCTTCGGTCACCCACTGTTCTTCACCGGGTGACCTTTCCTGTTCATCCTTGTCTTCGGTCGTCCACACAACTTCTTTAGTCGAACACTCAGTACTTGACTTCACTTCTTCGATCTTTGTTTTTCACTTAAGCCCAACACGGCCAGCGTCTCCATGGACCCGCCCATTTTTGGTCAACACGGTCCGTGTTCTGCCAACACTGTTCGTCTTCGATCAACATGGCCCGTGTCTGCGTAGGACAGGGTCCGCGTTTGGTTGGGGTGTTACACTTAATCACTATAATTACTTGGACAATAAAAAGTCAAGTAGCAACTATATATGCATGGATCCATGCAAGAACCCTAACAGTGGTAACCAACTACATAATCGATCATTAATTGCCATCAAATTTAAATGCGAACTTCATACATTACATGGGTTGACAAAGGCAATGAGTACCACCATCGAACTGCCTGCTTATCATAGGACACCATTCCACCAGTGATTCTACACAAGGAATTGCAGGTGCTCCATATCCATAGTACATTTTGAACATTTTTTTTAATTATGTCTATCTCTAATAATTTGGTGTGTTTCTTCATGCTTGCCATGGTCAAAACAAACACTGATTAAGACTCCTCTATATCCACTGAGTCAACTATACGAATTAACTACGTCCATTAATGGATGTAAGTATTTTCATTTACCAGTCTAAATTAATCAAAATTATGTTATATGAATGTAAGTGTAACACCTCAGATTTTTTTAAAATAAATAAAAATGAAATAAATGGGAGATATGATTAAGATAGGGAAAGATATAGTTAGTTAAGATTAGGAAAAGAGTTTGAATTGAAATCAAATTGTTATATTTTTTATCAATTAAATATTCCTTATCCTATGTTGATTGTTTTAAAAGGACCCTAATCATATGGAAGATTATATTTTAAAATTATAAATAAAGTTAGAGTTTTAATCACATTCAAACTCCATCTAGGGATGAATTCCCTCCCTATAAATAGGACCCAACTCCTTCTCTTATCCCACAAATTTTCTTTCTCAATCCCAAGGCATCTCCAAACCCAGGCACCATAAGTTCTCTCTCTCCCTCTCTTTTTCCTCTCTCTCTCTCTCTCTCTCTCTCTCTCTCTCTCTCTCTCTCTCTTTCCTCGGCAGCGTCGGGAGTAGAAAAGGCCAACACGGACCGTGTCAACAGGACGCGGGTCGTGTTGTGAAGGAAAAGGAAAAAGACGGACCGTGCCAACAGACCGCATTTGCAACCAAGCGATGGAGCGCCATGAAGACATAGGAAATGGATCGTGTCCGAAAAGGACCCAGACCGCGTCGTGCTTTGGAATTGATCTTTGAAAATCGAGATATGTAATCAGGAGGATCAACTTTGGGGGTTTTCATATAGGTATGATAAAGTAAAAGAATGATAAGAAAATAAATAATGATTTAATGAATAACCTGCACCCGCACACGAACCGTATTCCCCATGACACGGTTCGTGTGCCGGCATGAAACACGCCAAGGGCGGCCGCGTCACCTTGACACGAGCCGTCCCGACCGCGTCAATTGCCTTGAACGAAATGGCACGCAGACACGGGCCATGTTCTCGGAACCCAACACTGCATCAAAACGGCCACGTCCTTCTCCGGCGTAGCGCAAACTTTTCCCAATTAAACAATTGACCCTAAAGAAACGGCAAACCAAAACAGTCCGTGTTAACCCTAACACGGTCTGTGTTCCCTTATTTAAAACGCTTTGGTGGAGAAGATTTTGTCTTAAACACGCTTGACCCGGTGCACAACACGGGCCGTGTCACACCTAATGCGGGCTACGTCCCAGGATGATTAATGTAATGCTCGATTGATTGATTTATTGAACTTGATTGAGGTAGGGTTAGTATACTCTCACGTGAACTCAACATAATAGGTAATGAAGAGTAAAAGATGTTAATGATTGTGCTTGAATTTGTAACATGAAGAGGAAGGCCCCGGCAGACTGAGGGAATTATCTCTACTGTTAAATGGTTCCTTAGAAATAACAATCAATTCTTCGTGAAGTATTGTTGACTTCTTCTGGATCAACTGTTACTGAGTCCGTTGGGACTACTATTATTGAAGATTGACTGATGGGTTTAGGGTTGACCCCATGGCCTACCTAGCTATTATAACGATGGATCGCTGGAATCTTCATGTATTGTTAATTGCTCATTACTGATTGAATTAAAAGATGCTACCAAGATTAATGAAAAGAAGAATAATGAACTGGACATGAACATATTGATATACTGTACACCATGAGAATTAGGTGTAACTGATGTTCCTGTCACCATTACTGAAATGAAAAATGAAAGAGATTGATATTGATGAATTGATGTCACTGAAAGAAAGAGATAAAGCAAAGTAAAGAAAATTAAAAGTAAAGTTAATATTTTATAATGATGATTGTATGATAGAACATGTTTCTTTACTGATATCTTTATATATGATTTATCCTATTGAATTATTATTCTTTAAATATTGGGCTTCATAGCTCTTGGGAGGATTGCCTTCCTTACATTTTGATCCTGCAAGCAAATAGGTATAAATAGATGATGATTGCGCAAGCGATAGCGTGATGGTGTTCGTGATGGATGACTTACACATGACATAGGTACTGGTTATAGGTCAAGTAATGATTTTCGTAATGACATGTACATAGTATTGACTAGTGGATTGGTCAAAGTAAAGTCATGGATGTAGCAAGATAGCGTCCCCGAAGTCATGATTTTGTCAGATGGTAAAATCTAATTTTGGCGACATTACAGTGAATATCATTAATTGCTATATACTCACATCGTCGAGCATTGAGATTGTTACTATTATTTTTCTTACATAGTTAATAGGTTACGTAAATCGTACATAGTTTGTGTAGATATCCAGATTCTAAGGGCTGATTCATGGTGTCAACAAAGGAACATTCAGAACTAGCTTATCTACAATTTTACAAATTAAGAGTCCCTAGTCAAATATCTCTAATAGGTGCATACACACACTTATTACTGTACTTAAAATTGTGCTAACTTTTTTCTTTGTTTCATTCTAAAGTCGCATAAGTAAAATAATAGCGCACATGCCCGTACCATGGAGCTGTTGCATACAGTGTAACAGTAAACTATTCCATCTCTCTCATTGTGTCGGTACATGAATGTTCCGTTCCATGCATGCATGGTAATTAATCTTCTCTTTTAATGTCGATGCCTCCAATGATATTACTGTTTTCGTATCTTGATCGTGAATCAAATCATGTACGGATATCTTTAGTAGTCCAATAAGCATTTCAATATTTGACAACTTACAAGAAGTCCACCGTTGCGCATGTAAAAAAACTTTTATATCTTACCCTAAAAAACAATTATCTAAGTACAGCTTGTGTTATTGTTTACGGTTTTACATAATTAAATAGGTGTCAATTTAACAGCAACGGTTCTTAGAGAGAGTAAAAAGAGAGATGTAAAAATAGGGTGAGAAAGAAACAGATGCTAAACGAGTGGATGCGATCACTTAATTCGTTTCTTGTCCATTGCGGTCGGCATGCATACAGCTGCAACTCCACACGTGTGCTTCGACACTAGGGTTTGCATTCGATGCAATTTTTAGATGATAGGGAACTTAGATTAGATATTAGCGTTAGATTTATGCCGAATTTATTGGATCACATGCGCATAACGAGCACCGATTGTTATAGTGGAGCACTCTCTCTATTAAAAACAAAGACAAGGAGAGAGAGAGAGAGAGTTAAGAAATGTCTAGAGCTTTTGGCCTAGCTAGCTAGTGCTTTTCCTATAGATGCAAAGCTTTCCTAACTTTGTGGGTTAATTAATCAAGTCAATAATTCCTATCTAGTATTCCTATATACCTAGCTATGGAGTGTTGCAAGAAGAACAAAGTTCTCAGTATCTACTTATCCGCCTATCTTTGTCTTTGTAAACAACTTGATTTGCTTAGTATTTGCTAGTTGACCTAAGTATATGTATAGATATATATATATAACTATATAGTATATAAGTTACGGATATTTTAAAATGAATACACTAATGCATATGTGGATTTACAAGATAGATCAATTTCTTCTTTAATATATTATTTAATTTGGTGAAATTCTTCTACTTATGTTTCTTATAAAAAAAGAACATGATAATATGTGATATCCATGAGGGAAGGCAAAACTCGTAAAGAGGGAAAGGAGAAAAGGGAAAAGTAATTAGGAGCGAATGAAATAAAAGAGTAGTTAAAGGGAAAAATAGTGAAAGTGACTTTATATTATAAAATCATTTTGAAACTATCATAAACAATATATTTTCTATAAAATAAAATTATTATCATTAAATTGATACATAGTAATTAATGAATAAATTATTATTGAAGTGTTTTAAGCATTGTCTTTAAATTATCACAATTAAATAACATTATTTTTAAAATCTGATTCAACCAATTGGAATTCGGTCAAATCGAAGACTCGTTCGACGTTAGATCTGATTAATGCATCATCTTTTTTTTACGCGTGTCATATATATGAGCATTAATCGTTTAAAATAAACGTACACATTTAGCCGCAATGTGAGATGCATGTACATATTTAGTATCGAGTATGCATATTTTCGGTAATCTAAGCTGTACATATATATAGAGAGTTAGTTTAGTTGACTATATTTTAGATTTAATAGCAGCTACTTTAATCTTAAAATTCAAATTATATTTTTATTTTCGTAGATTAGTTAGATTTTGATAACTCTAAATTTCTCGCTAACATTGTAATGGAGTTGACACAAACATTTAATTGGCGAATCCAGCGTGCCCACTGATTTAGGTTAAGCGGAAAGAAGTTTCCACTACTTCTGGTGGGGGTTTAACGTGCTGCCTATGAAGCCTATTTAGATTCGCGCAAAGCTTTCTTAGTTTGATAAGATTTATAGTATTATTTCTCAAGGGAAAGTTCTTTTAGCTAATAATTAAATTAGTTAATGATCGACTTTAAAGTAAGTTCCCGGAATCGATTTCAACATAATCCAGAGAGAGATGAATTAAATACAAAACCTTTGGCACACATGGCAAACTTGTGTGTATTCACCGTGGCAATCGTCCATGGACAACCATTCAAAATGACCTCCAAAATTGTTATTAAGAGATCCACTTATCGCCAGAGGCCCCGTAGCTAGTCAAATATATGACAAAAACATTAATTGTTGATGATGATAATCCAACCATTACAAGAAAATTTCATATTTGGGACGGTCAATACCCTCTTAAATATGTATAGATCGTCTCAAATTCGTTATTTGAGACGGTCAAATGGTCAAAAGCGAGCGGACACAAATATGTTGGTTGCAAATGAAGTTTGTGACGGTCTGGCGAGACCATCCCATCTGGAGCGGTCTCAATAGACAACGTTCAACAAATTGGAATTCCTATGGACAATCGGTCACCCATACATATTTTTATACGTATTTTTATGTTATGCGGTCAACTCTCCATTATCTTTCTTTGGCTAAGCGGCCATCGAGAGAGAGAGAGAGTTTGTCAAACAGTCAAAGGTTTGACGTTATTTCGGTCTCTGGTATGACCGCCTCAGATGGGGCGGTCTGAACAGACCGCCCCATGGAGAGGCACCCCCCCCCCCCCCCCCCC
>LTAE01008588.1:2997-20264 GCA_001647135.1 Pontederia paniculata | reverse complement strand
AAAGAATAATAAAGTTTCATGATTTTTCATTTCTCATACTGTGTATTTATACAAGGATATACATAATCAAAAATAAAATCTCACAACTAAATCAAATCTAAACTAGATCTGCAGAAAATAAAATCTCATAATAAAACTAAACTAGATATATACAATATCTCATTTTGTTATATCTTTGATACTGAAATCCGAACTAAATAGATTTTGAAATCTAATATATATTATTGTGTTTCAAAATATTAGTAAATTTGATTGGCATCCTGGAGAGGAATAGTAAAGTCTATTAGATTTGAGATAATTGATGCATGTTAAAGAGGAAATTAAATTTTAGATAGATCATAATCCTCGTAAGAGATTGAGCTAATTTATTAAATTTGATTGTTGTGATCACAACCTTTTTCTTTTTTATTTTATTTTAAAAAATATTTTTTTATCCAAAACTCATTTTATCTTATTTGTTTGTGGGATTAAATGGATAGCTTTAATATTAGTCCTCGTGGAAATGATATTCGACTCATCTTTAATCATTATTTGATATGAATAGTGCATTTGCTAGTAATTTTACTGTTATTTTTAGCACACAACAAAAGTTTTCTGAAATAATGTTTGAGATCAAACTTTGTATGTCATAATTACGAGTTGCACTTTTGGATAGAGCGATCATGGAACTTTAATCGATCATGGTACATGCTCTGCAATGGTCGAGTGATTACATATCCTTAACCAGTTACAATCAACCCTCCAATGTTTCGATTTGGTTCTCGATCCTAAGAAGGCACGCTTGCAGGGACATTCGTAAAGAAATCATTCATCTTCTGTTTTCACTTTTTTTCTTCTGTAAGTAACTAGAAGTATTCCTCATTCATCAAAATATTAGATTATATTCTATTTCGGTAGAATATTATTACGATGTTATATCCTCCTAATTTAGGATGATATAGCCTCCTAATTGTCTCACTGTGGCATAAGATATAATATTATCAACTTTCTAGAGTATTTTATAGATGTGAGTGTTAGAAGAATTTTTAAGCTAAAACTTTAGGAGGATGAATCATTTCCTAATTATGATATTCTACACATTTCAACTTAAACATTGTTAATTCATTCACTTATTTATCTTAAAATAATTGGTGCTCAAAGTCATAGGACTCGACGTGGCAGTTAAATATTATTCCAGTTATTTACTGCGTAGGGGTACCACGTACGCATGCAATGCTTCTCTAAAGTTTAGATTTGTCGTCTACTGATTTGTTTAGGAACAAACTAATTAATTGGGTCTTCAATTAGTAATGAATGTTTAATGAATTACATAATGTCACTTATCTTCTTGATTATATATCTAGTAAAAGAAAAAAAAAAGAGTAAAACAACACATGCAATTCAAGAAAATAATTCGACGATCCATCATAAATAAATTATGTATTTGGGTTAAAATTAGATTGATTAATTAGCTAAAAAAACTGGCGATAGAGAGGTGGTCGCCTCTGAATTATTATATATAATATATCAGTTAACAAATTTTTTTTCGGTTAAGGTTAGGGACCCACCGATAATACGGAGTTATTAGCACTCGACTAATTCGATATTCGGACGGACACGATAAATCGATAATACTCTGATCAAGTAGGGGACTTCGGAACTCAAATTCGAGACTACTAACACCCTTATCTTTTGATCCGGAGGGACATGTTAATCAGAATGGCAACGAGCACAAGTGTTGGGTTACTACGGGACGAACGTCCAAAAATGGAGTGGCCATCTGTATGTAGTCAGTCTTGTATTGTAGATGGAGCTGTCACCTGATCTGACAGATGTGAAGGGGTTAATTATAATATATTGTATACATATAATAACGCATAAAGGGGGAAAAAACAAGTAAGCAATAATTAAAGATGCATGCATATGTAAAGGATAATACATGCAGGTGGATTCAGGCAACCAACCAACTCACGCAACAGGAAGAGCTGCTTCTCATAAATGGCATGGAAGGGAGGGAGGTCCATTCACCATTGAGAGACAGATGCATGCATCCGTCGCCATCTCTCTCTCTCTCTCTCTCTCTAGAAATTATATTTCTCTCTCTCTCTCTCTCTCTCTCTCTCATATGAATCTAGATATTCATTTTTCCTCATGTCCACGGCAGGCAGGCAGGCAGGTCTTATCAAATGAGTCAGATGGGCGGGCCAACGCTGGTTTTCTCTGCCCCTGCCCCTTGTTTTCTGCACATGACGACTCACTGTTTGCTTATTCTGAAACCTTAATTAGCTACTTCCATCTTATAGCTATTCAACAATCAAGTTCGATTAACACATATGGGTAATAAATCTATGTTCCTTATTAAAGGATCGAAAATTAGTAGCCCTGAGTTCGAACCTCGAAATCGCTAATTTGATCAGAGAAATATAATTTCTACTCTTTAACTTGACTCCGGATTAGTAGATACTAATAATCTTAAATACCGAAGGTCCCGAGCGGATACCTAAAAAAACCTTTAACTACTCAATTGTCCGCACGTTTATTGACGCTTCATTTCATTTTCTCTCCTTCTAACTTTTAGTATCAGATTGATCAAATACTATAATGGTTTTAAATTACATAATTAATTAATTGAGATTAAAAGATTAATTGCTAGCTAGGCGCGTGCGTTGTTTTTAAAAGCATGCATGTACTTGGTTTAATTTATTATCATTGTGTAGGCTTAACTTTTAAGTTTCACTCATGACCAGTTAGTTAATCATTGACGTCCCCACTTATAAGTGAGTTAAGATCACATACAGTTAACATGTTGCTGTATAAGTGTGTCCTTTAAGAGTCTTCACCGTTTTCTTTTTCATTTGACAATTAACCAGGTCCACTATGTACCAGTATTTATAAAAAAAAACTTTATTTTTATTTGGCCAGCTGAACCTTAGATGAAAAAAAAATTAAGAGCATGTAAAAAAAGTACTTTTAGAGTATTTGATTATTACATCCAAAAATATTGCTAAATTAATCAGGTTGATGCGGATAGTTAGTGAAGATATGCCAAAATGAAAATTTTGAAGAAGACAACCTATAAAATGTTATATAATTATAAAAAAAATTAATGAACATATTTATTTTATCATTATAAAAATCAGGGATGGTCAAGACTCCTTCCCAGTTCGGTCTATGCATGAACGAATGAGAAGCTAGTAGTCTCATAATCGAATTTTAGAAAAATAGTTTTGATCAAAATTTATTTTCGTCGTACTCATCTAATTTAAGTGCTAATAATTTTAAAATTTAATGAATCTAAATCGAAGAATAATATTTTGCTAAATTAATTTTGGATGTTTGGCAATTTCTTTTACCGGAAAATCATATAAAAAAATAAGAGATGTAAGCTTCTTCTTTTTTTTTAATTCTTCAGCTTCCAACACTTCTCCGATCACCATTAAAGTTGAGTAAATTATAAAGTATTTGAAGGTGTGAATCCCAACACGTTAGCTCATTAATATTTGACAATCAATGTAAACTTTTATAAATTATCCAAACAGTCCCTAGGAAATAAAAAATTTGGTATAAATTGTAATCGACGGAGAAAGAATCTTGGAATACATATCCAGCTGCAGCATGCCTAATAATACGCATTTACGCGGTTTTGGTTGTAATTAATTGGATTGATTGCTAGTTAATTAGTTGCTATAACATTTAGTTAAGGCTGGCATGGAGGTCGTCGTCTTTGACAGAATTTTTGGAAAGTTGTTATCAATGCGTTGACACTCGTGAACTTCTCTTTTAAGTTTATGAGATGGATTAAAAGTAATATTCAATCTCAGTGTTGGCTCACTTAGGGGTGTCCATCGAATTGGATCGACGATATGAACTCGACGATCCGAACCGATCCAATTTTAATTGGATCGGATCGGATCAAACTTGAACCGACTCGACCATAACCCGATCACCAACTGATCGAGTACGAATTTCAATTTTTCGAACTCGATCAACTCGACCCAATCTAATGATCCAAACTTTTATATATTTTTTTATTAAATTTAAATCAATTTATTCTTAATAAGAATTTTATATTACTCTAAAATTAAAGTATATTACAAAATTATATTTTATATTTTTTAAATCATTATAAAATATTGAAAAAATATGTTTCTTTATATTTTAAAATATAATTGATATTAAGTATATATTATAAAAAAATAATTAAAATTATATGAGAAAATTCAATCGGATAAATCGATGATCCGACCCGATATAATCCGACCCAATGAAGATCGGTTGGATCGGATTCGATGACTATTTTGTCATTAACCCTACCCAAGCGAATTCGAACAAAATCAATCGGGTTGAGTCGAATTTGGATTTGAATCGGGCCAAACTCGATCCTTCTCCTTTAAATTTTAAGGCATCATACACGGTGAACTTTTTTTTTTCTTAACATCTTTTTATTTTCCTCTTTATTTTCTCCTTGACATAAAAAAAATACATCACTTCAGAAACCCTTTTCATTGGTCACTTGTTCTATGGTAATAACTTGCGAGTTTGTGTTGACGTTGCAAAATACTAAGGGGTCGTTTGGTTCAAGAATTTGATATTCTTAAAATAAAAATAGTATGCATTAGATTAAAAATATTCTTGTACAATTCTATTCTTAACAAGTAAAAGTTGTTTGATTGTAGGAAGTTCTTATTCCGATAGTGTTTGGTTGATACGAGAATAAACAAAAATAAAATAATAAAATAATGATCATACAATTTAAAAAAAAATTGTTGTCCGCTCATTTTTTTCAAAGTTCTTCGGGCGTCCGCTCATTCTCCATTGAGATCCTCGAACGTCCGCTTCTACTTTACTCAGCACTTCGGTTGTCCGCTCATTTTCCACTGAGATCCTCGGACATCCGCTTCTACTTTACTCAGCACTTCGGTCGTCCGCTCATTTTTCACTGAGATCCTCGGACGTCCGCTCATTCTTCTGACATTCTTCGAACATCATTTACTTCTTCTATCAGATAGACTGGTCGACCGCTGCCTCTGTCTCATCAGTCCTCGGACGACTGTTTGTCTTCATATGAACTTCATCGATTGTCCGCTGAATCATTCGGACGTCTGCTCGTTCCTCCACTTTAGTTCGGCGGTCGTCCGCTTGACTTCATTCCAAGACTCTCGGATGATCTTTGTCTTCGTATGAAGTCCATCGGTCGTCCACTCTCCACCTTCGATCGACCTTTCATTCTTCTAGCATTACTTTGGTCGTTCGTAGTTGTAACTCATGAGACTATGGACGTCCGTAGCATTACTTTGGTCGTCCGTAGTTGTAACTCATGAGCATTAAGAAAAAGAAATTAATCCAGTCGTCCGCTTGACTTCATTCCAATACTCTCGGACGATCTTTGTCTTCGTCTGAAGTCCATCGGCCATCCACTCTCCACCTTCAGTCGATCTTTCATTCTTCTAGCATTACTTTGATCGTCCATAGCTTTAACTCATGAGACTATGGACGTCCTAATGCCTCAATCCACCTTATTCTCACTATCGTCCGTAGCTTGTTCTTGCCTACGGCAGGAGCAAGTTGCTCCCACTTTTACGGCTTCCAAGGCATCCAACAACAATAATTGCATCGTCTCCCTTCTATTCTTATTTCTGCTTCTGTTTGGCAACGATCGTGAGAATAAGATGGATTAAGGCATTGAGGTTGGGGAGCCTACTTAAATTTGATAGTCTAAGATAAAAATTTAAATTTGATAGCCTAACTTTATTCCCGAACCAAACGGGGCCTAAAGAATATTTTCAAACAGTACAATGCTTTGACAAATTAGAAAATTATAAATAAGTCGGTCATCTATCTCCCCTCCTTTCCCCCTCCCCCATTCAATAATAGAAGAAGATTAACTATTAAAAATATTCTTAATAATGAGATTGGATCTTTCTCCTTTATGTATTTTGGAGCATCTATATCGTATAAACTTCACATCAAGAATGCACTCACTCACATCTCTAATAAAGTGCATGCTAAATATGTTGCCTAGAAGATGAAATGCTTGACACGTGCGTTTAAATCTACTCTTAACTCCCTTGCTAACTACTATTTAAACTTCATTATATTTATCGAAACATGCAAAGGAACTCTTTAGGGATTCTTTTGTACTTTGATGACAAACATGATCGACATCTTATATTGTACAATTAAGTCGCCAAGATGAGAGGTTGAATAAGAAAGATGCATCATATCCGAATTGTCTTCCTATCCAAAAAGATTGTGAGCATAGTTGTTAATATCTCAATCTACATCTTAAGATCTTATAATTATATAATTTTAAAGACACTAATCAATCTTGATTTTAATGCGAGAATCTTATAGATAAAATTTTAACAAAATCTTAATTTATATCATATGATCTTATAAGATCTAAAAGATATATTTTCAAATAAAAAAAAATGTAAGCCTATATACTAAGTGCAGCCAATGACATAATACAAATGCTTTGCGGTATATACAACTTAATGATATATAAACCCTTGTCAAAATACCCTTTGAGATTGCACTCTAATTAATGCGCCGTTTACTTTATATCTCCCTTTCATTGTACTCTAATATTAGTCAGCGAATATTAATTAATTTTTTAAAATCAAAATTTCCGCAGCCAGCTGCTGTTGCTTAACTAAGTGAATGGTTACAAATTATGCATCATGTATACATACAAAAAAGCGAACAATTGTTTCTGCCCACGAGATTGCATCTTAGTTAGACTTAATTAAAATATGCAAATCTTAGACTTGACATTGATTTGCTACATATTTTTCGATATTTTGTCAAGTTATCTATATGTTTAGTGTAATTTATTTGTTTCTTCTCCCGGCAATAATAATTAATATTCAAGTACTTAACAAAGAGAAACTCTGGTTATCATCACAAATATGTCAGCAAGCTACCTGTCACGACTTTGATATTCTAATTAATTAACTAATTAAGCAATTAATATTTAATTATAAAAATTTTCCTTAATTATATGTAAAACTTAATTTGGTTGACAATTTCAATTTTTTGCTCGCATCATGCGGCATCCAGTGGTCGCGATGTTCCACGTGTTTAGATGACATGCCTGCTGCTCTAAATGATACCGTATACATAATACATAAATAAGTCGCACATATATATATATATATAGTATGAAAAATATTAACGTGTATATACAAATTATCCATGCATCGTGCATACACACGTTCTGAACATTTAATTCAGTATTATTTTAATTCAATAATTTAAATTATTATTATTTTAAATTATTAAATTAAAAATGATATTAATTCAAAGGCTCATAATATGTGCATGCACGATACATACATAGTATATATGCCTGACATGTTTAGTCTTGTGTTCGAACATTATTCTTCTGTCCTAGTTAATTGAATTAATAATAAAAACGTTGACCATGTTAGTAAAATTTGTTAAGACAAAAAAAACCCCCTCCCCCCGATGAACTCTCCAAAGTGGCGTTGACATATACATACATAAACCTTGCTTTATTAGTTATAAATTGAAGGTGCCCAAAAAACAAGGTAGTCAATCATAAAAATACTAGAGGTGCTTTATCAATCTTTTTTTTTTAATTTGGGAAATGTTACTTGGGTGACTTTACTTGGAATAATAATTCTTAATGTAATAACCATCGGATATCATTTTGTAGTGTCATGAAAGAAATTTGAGAGTTCATTAATTTCATTAATATAATATAATTATTTTTTTCTTCTTGGTGTTTAAAGAGAAATAGGCCAAAATCATTGGCATGTTACCACGAGGAGTCCAATTATGATCAGCCCAAATCATAAGACCATGAGAATGCTCTCCATTGTTGATGTTCCCTCTTTCTTTCTTTTTTTGTTAAAATAAAATATTAAATCATTCTCACGCACACAAGAACTAAGTCGGAATACATTAAGAAATAGACAATTATATAAGGAAAATACATATATATATTATATATATATATATATAAAATGAAAGTTAATTATTAACTAATTTGATTATTTCACTTATTAAAAGTTCAAGCTAGCATCTAATTTGAAAACTTGCCCTACACAATATAGAAAGTTAAATTAGGAATCCATTGTGTACATCTCTATCTCAATTTCATTACATAAATAATTATATAAAAATATGACAATTAGCCAAAGTCATTGTTCAAATACTTAATTCTGATAATACTTTTTTTCCAAAAAAAATAATTATAATAATTTTGTTTATCATAGTACAGAATAATCTCTTTCAATACAAAAATGAATAACACAAAGAAATAAAACATATTAAAGCATATGTAAAAAATGATTATTAATTATTTTGATACTTATTAAAGCATATGCGAGGTCGCGCAGGAGCCGCCGCCGGTGACTCAGTGCGTCGAAATCGTGAGCGGGAGAAGAAATTACTTTTTTTTTTTGCCGAAAGAAATAATCACCGCCGGAGAAAACCAAGAACAAGCCGGAGAAGAAGAAGAAACGCGTCGAAATCGTGAGCGGGAGAAGAAAAAAGGAAGCGGGGACATTTATTTGCATATTTCTGACGGATTTTCTGAGAAAAAACATTTCTCAAAAATTAAAAAATAATTGTCGACTCACGGACGCGGTCACGGGTGGCGGGTCACGAGCAAAAGAGGAGTCACAGGGTGGATGTGTCAGAAATTTTCTGACGGGTTAGACAACCCGTCAGAAAATTTCTAACGGGTCAAATGACCTATCAAAAATTTTATCCCGTGACTAGTCACGGGTGGCAGGTCACGTGGGCTAACGGATTGACTTTTCTGACGGGTGCGTGACCCCTCAGAATTTTTCTGACGGGTCCAAACACCCGTCAGAATTTTTTGACGGGTAAACATCCCGTCAGAAATTTTTTGATGGTTCAGAATACCCGTCAGAAAATTTCTGACGGTTCGTTTCATCCCTCAGAAACTCTGACGGATTTTCTTACCCGTCAGAATTTCTGAGGGATATTTTTTCCCTCAAAAATATCGGTAAGTATTTCTAAGGGAATATATTCCGTCAGAATTTTCGGTAAGAAAATTGAAATTTTCTTATAGTGTTACTCGTTATTTTAAGAATAATAAAAAGATAATATAATGCAATCCCCTAATATATATATATCGAGACAATCAAATACAACATTGTTATAAATAAAAAAATTATGTTGTATTTAAAAAATGCAGCATCTTGTTAATGACTCCTAGCATAAATATTACTTATGTCGATATATAATACTACCAATTAATTTATCCAGTACCCACGGGAACCATATGACTCTGCCATTAGTACGTGAATCTTAATATGGCACAATTGTCGAGTTGATATTTTTTCCCTACCAAATAAAATAAAATAAAATCTAAATGCCACTTTTTTGCCATTGGATTTTTTTACAACTAAAAAATACAGTTGTAGTGTTTTTTTTTCTCAAGAAAGTAAATAAGTCTTAATAATTGGATTTTTTTAAGAGATGATAAAGTGACATAGAGAGAAAAAATAAGTATAACAAAAGACTCGGTGTAATAGGCCCGATTTTTAAGTAAACCCCACAGTGGCATACTTGAAAACAAAATTTTAATTAACCGGGTTAATCTCGTCTTTTCGTAGGGCAATTAAAGGAATAAAAATAAAAGTAAAATAAAATCTGATCTGGCCATTCGATTCTTGACACGTGTCTCAAGGTATTATAAAATCCCTTCTCCTTCTCTCTCATGACTGCTACAGTGCTGCCACCTCCTCCGTTCATCTCTTCCGCGCTCGATTGCTGCGACCAAGGCAGCCCGGCGACTCCGACAGTCGTTCAACAATCGGAAGGTACGACTGCACTCCTCTAGGCAATGCGAATACGGTGATATGAATTTATTGGGGTTTTCCTTCGTGTTTGCAGCTCGAGCACGGAGGCGACACCAACGAGCGTGGGGAGAAATCCGGTGATTCGCAGTTGGTCTCTCCACAGTGAGTTAATCCATGTGCTGAGCTATTCCTTGAGTCAGATTTGATACCTTTGGTGTCTCCTTCGACGGTGTTTCAGGGCGCGTTCGGATTTGGTTTCGCCGGTCACTGCACGGCTCAGCTCACCGGTGAGTTGTCACGGGTAAGAGGATAAGTAGTTAGCGTTGAGTTTTGACGTCTTGATTTCATTTGGATTTGATACATTCGATTCGTCCGTGATGTAGTGTTGTTTCGACTCTATGGATTCCGGCGTCGGAGACGGTGAGACGTGATTCACGACTGATTTCCTTCTTGGTAATTCTTAGGTTCAATGAAGTTGATTTGGGAAGGATTTTTTGGGGGTTTTAACTCTGATTTCTGTTCTTTTCCGAGGGATGTCGCAGCCGTTCGCGGATTAGAGCTCACCGGACATGGTTCGTGAGTGACGGTGTTGTTGGACCTCTCTTTCTCTTCCAGTGAGTAACTAACATTCGACACAGAACATATAGATTAGAAGGTGCTAATATCGTGAATAATGACCCCCGATTCTTATATATAACAGTTGCTGCCTTGTTGTGTATCGTTGGAGCCGGGAAGGAATCAAGCACGCAATTACTCTACTTATCCTCGGTGAGCATATGATGAGCTGAGTTTAAATCTGCAGCTTTATAGTTATTAATTTGGAAAGTTAAAATCTAATTAGTATGTGTGTGTTAGGTTTCCCTTGCTGTCCCGTTTTGCACGTTGTCGGACCTGTGGAGCTTTTAGATTCTAAGGGTTCTAGAGTTATTTGAGGTGAGTTAGAGGATGTACAAAACTGTTATAGTAGTTAATTAGGATTTAAATGCATGCCGATTTTAGTGTGTACATGTGCTGATTTTTAAGATTCGAGACGAGGCTCGCGACACATTGGATTCCAACGAGTTGCGAGCTGTCCTAGGTAAGTTCAAGGGTTATTGGAAATATTTTATGATAATGTTAGGGATTAGGTACTAGATGATTTCTAGGGTAATTGCTTGATGATTTTGATGTGGACAAGAAAGGTAACATGGCTGAATTGTTGTGTAGGGACTTCACTTGTTATTCGGGGTTCTCGTGTCGAACCCAAGGTGTTTGCGACTCCATTGTGATTCACACGCGGTGAGTCGACTTATGAGTCATATGTGAGCTCGTTATGATTTTTACAAATAAACATTTATGTATGTGTAACTCTCAAATCATTTGATATGTAGCGCATAGTCGCACTTCTTGAGAATCAGAGCTCATGGGATCCGCATACGCATAGTACCACTCCACATTGTACGTGGTGAGTCATAATTAGAAGTTTCTAATATAAAAGTGATAAGTCATATCTAGAAGTTCTAATATAAAGGTTAGTGTTTAAAAAGGTGTACTAGTTTTAAATGTGATACGTGGTTCCGGATTTTATAGCATATTAATTTAGTCTATATGATAAGCATGATAAGAATTAGATTCTAAAATGAATATTATGACAAGTTGGTAGGATTAGTATAGGCTAATGTTGAATTGAGAAAAGTAAGTAGAACAAGATACTTAGTCACATAATCACCCATTAGTCATAATAAACAATTAATCATGATCAATCTGAGTTATTAAATGAAAGTAGCAAGTAAATAGAAAAATATCATTTAGTTAGAATAAAATTGACAAGAGTATCATTTTAAGTCGTGGAGTATCGAAAATGAGTTTAATAAAGCATTATGAAACTTATGCTTAAGTTCTTGTCGTGATTGATTTGGACTCGGACGCGTTGGATTTTAGGAAGTCACATGATATTGTGGTGAGTGAAATTATCACAATAACAGTAAGTATGCTCTAGTAGCAGTCTATAGTCTTACGCCGAGGTAAGACGCTTTTTCGGGATGGATTATCGCATCCATATCTATGTTCTGCATCATATGAAATGAATGAGTGTGTGTCATGCTTTAAATTAATTATATCATGCTTAGATTCATGAAAATGTGGCGCTTGTTTCTTTATGGACTTATCAATGATTTTTATGATGTTTTCTCATCATTTCGAGTTTTGCATGATTTGATGATTCTCTCTAGATTAGTATCCTTTACGAGATGCTCCTTTTATAAATTGCATGTGCATTCATACATATATGACATGTCATGATAAAAATCACCTCGTGGTGAGATTTTGCATAGCATCGGAGAATGATCAACTCCGAGTAGGTGCGGAAACTATTAAGTCATATTCATAGCGGCAACGATTAAATCCTTGGCATACTACCGCTTCCCCAGGTGGACGACATCGATGAAGGTAAACTATTAAGACCGCCTATGATTGTCAAGTCTCAGTCCGCACAATAACTCACTTAGATTTTCGTATTGGTCGTACGACCTTAGTGAGGGTTCCTTCCTCCTTTAGCTTACTTTCTTTTGTAGCTAAGAAGGACAAATATTTTATATGGCATTCATTGCATTGTTTTATCATCATTTTATCGTCGTTTTATCGTTTTTCCATTGTGGACTTCGATTTTCTTGGTTTTCGATATTGTGTTCCCTCCACTCACTGAGTCATTTTTATGCTCACTCCTCTCTTCCCATTTTGCCGGTGACGACTGCTAGATATGCTTGTGATGTGCATTTGTTGGGGTTTGTACATGTTTGAGGTCGATGGACTAGAGTAGTCCAGTTATCTTTGCTTATAGCATTTACTTATGAGTAGGAAACTTGTATAGTTCCTAACTGTTCATTTGTCTCTTGTTATTCATCTGTTTTGATCATTCGGATTGAGATTTTGATTATACCCCATTTGTGGATTCCCGAGGACTAGTGTTTCTCTTATTCGTATGCTATTGTTGAGCCATCATGCTCCTGTGATCATAGATACTACATCTTTATAGAGAGTTACCTTTTATGTTTATTTTCATATTATATAAAATATTGTATACATGTGCATTTTTGTCACTTATCCATTTTACGTCGAGATGCTATCGAATTTTTGATAATTTCAAGAGTTAGAATATTTCTCCTTATCATATTCGGCAACGTTCAATTATTTGAACTCTATATAGTGTTATATCTATTTTACCCCTCGTGACAACTAACGGTCGACTATGACGGAGTGGGTCGTCACACTCGGAGCAAATTTTATTCCAAGTATAGAAGAGAAAAAAACAAGTATTTTTTTTTCCGCTGTGACAATGCGATACCAAATTAAGCACACCGTCTGACACCAAACTATGGATATATGCAGCAAAAGGTAAAACAAGTAGTTAGTGCAACAAGATATATAACAATGTCAATACACAACTATAGAGTCATAATACAAATTCAGATATTACAAAATAAAATTACAACATCCCCATATGTTTTAACAATTCTTTCTTCGCCATTATTTTTATATCAATTATTACATGATTTTCTCGCTATCAAGAAAAAAAAATAGAGATTTTAAAAACAAACGGGAGCTACATCATGATATAAATTACTAGTACGTACGTTTGATATCAATTATATATTTTTGTTCGATCATGAAGAAGAAAACTATCTAAACATGCACTGCAATGTCTTCTTCTTCTTGTTGATCTTTGTCGTCCTCCTCAAGGTCTCAAGAACGGAGTGTGCAGTGCAGTAGGCAATGGCCTGCACGGTGACCATGGGATTCACCCCCACGGCGGTGGGCAGCACGCTGGCGTCCGCCACGTACAACCCTTCCACCTCCCACGTCTCCCCTCTCCGGTCCGCCGCCGACGTCGCCGGGTGCACTCCCATCCGGCAACTCCCCATCTGGTGCGCCGAGCACACCGGCGTCGACAGGTCCCACACCCTTCGCCGGCTCGCCGCCTTCACGAATCGTTCGAACTGGTGACAGGTCGCCTCCTTCACCTTCAGCCTCTCCCCTCGGCAATGCTGCGTTCCGATCTCCTCCGCGCCCGCCGCCGCCATTATCCTCAGCATCTTCTCCACGCCTCTCTTCAGATGCTCCTCGTCCTCTTTGGCCATGCGATAACCCACTGACCCGGACGCGTCCACCGTCCCCGTTCCTTTGTCTCTCGCCAGCGCGAACATGTGCGCAGTTCGCGAGAATCTGGTCATCCGAAGTTTGAAGTCGGCGCCGGACACCCACGGCGTCAAGGTTGAGAACATCCCCGGGTGGAGGGCCGGCGTTTGGATCACTGCTCCATATCCCGTCGTCTCCACGTTCGACACGATAGTGGACATTGCTGTCAATATGGCGCCTTCATAGCTTGTCCTCTTCTCTTCCGATAACGTCGTCGTCGTCGACGACTCATCCGAGACGTGTAGCTTCTGGTCATTGGGGAAGTAACCCCACACCATTACCACCGGATGGAGGTGGAGGTTCTTGCCGATGTTGGGGTTTCGGAGTCCACTGTTCTTTAGCAACACCGGCGTGCGAAGGGCGCCGCACGCCACTACCGTGACCTTCGACTTGACGATGCACGTCTCCTTCTTTCCCGACCACGCGTTCTGGAACTCGAACAAGACGCCGGTGGCCACGTTCTTCTTCCTTCCCCTGTCCTCGTGAAGCACCCTCAAGGCCTTGCTGCCTGGGAAGATCACACCGTTCCCGGAGTCGGCCATGTCGACGAGCCACGTCTCCAAGGTGCCCTGTTTCTGGCCATTCTTGCACCCAAAGCAGCACCATCCGCAGTCGTGCTCCGGGCGCGCGTTCTGCGGAACGTCGACCACAGGGTACCCCAACTCACAGCAACCCCTGCGGAGGGCTGCGTTGTTGAGGCTGACGCCGTAGGCTTGACGCTGCACTCCCATCCGCTCGCACACCACGTCCATGGCGTGGGCGTACGCGTCGCTGCCGAAGAGCTCGAGGCCGTGCTCGCGACGCCACTCTGACATCACGTGCTCCGGGGTGCGGAATGACGCGGACCAGTTGATAGCGGAGCCACCGCCGACGGTGGAGCCGGCGAGGATGACGACGCCCATGTCGTCTGTGACAACGATCCCGCCGCCCTCGTACATGCGATCCATGGCGGAGGCTTCGAGGAGTTGGAGGTTGGCCCGCGCGTTGTAGTCGCCCTTCTCGAGGACGACCACTTTGTAGCCGGCCTTGGCAAGGACTCCGGCGACCACTCCTCCGCCGGAGCCGGAGCCGACGACGACGGCATCGCAGTAGATGGTCGGAACGGGGTTGGAGAAGCCGGCGTGGGCGAGGGCCTTGACGGAGAGGCCGACGCGGGTGAGAGCTTCGGCGGGGCGAGAGAGAAGTAAAGGGTTGTAGTATTGGCGATTGTAGTACTTGTCAAATTTGCTCGTTGGTGATGGTGGGCCGTCGTCGATATGGGCCAGGACCTTGTAAAGTGGCCCAGATTGGAGTTCATCCTCCTCTGCTGCGTCCTCCTCATTAGTTGGGCTTTTCTTTTGATGGGAAAACTTGGGGTCCGGCCCGCAATAACCCAAGGCCTTCCAAACTGGATTCTCGTTTGCTTCATCCATCTGGAATTCAAACCAAATACATAAATGATAATAATAATAATAATAATAATAATAATAATAATAATAATAATAATAATAATAATAATAGGGTAAAATATATGTGTTATGTTACAGTCCGATTCACTTCTATTCACATTTAAGTATATACATGTTAATGCGGGCCTACGCTAATATGCCCACCCTAACAAGTCTACATGAAATGTGAAAAAAGTAGACTGCTATAAATTGCACACTCTTTGCCCTCATAATAATAATAATAATAATAATAATAATAATAATAATAATAATAATAATAATAATAATAATAATTAACTTTTAAGTTTAACACACATCTATAATTTTACATATATTTATTAATAAGAATGTTATAAATCTTGACCAAATTTTAACTTGATTTCTAAGTGATTCGTCTGATTTCCAAGTGATTTGTCTCTATACGTAGTATTAATTGCTCTCCGTCGTCATCAGCGTGGATTGACTGTTCATTAATTGAAGTGGCATTGGAATGCATCCATCCATCCATTCTGGTCCATACATGTATATATATATATATATATATATATAAATATATATATATAAATATATATATATATATATATATATATATATTGGGGGACCTTAATTTGCATGCATGCAATGTATGATACTTGCTAGTTTTATGTTTGGCTTCAAGTTTTCCCTGCCGTACGTCGTCATGGAAGCTGGACATATTAATATAATTTTGATGGGCTGGTGAATTCAAGTAGATACAAATTAATACGGTGTTGTGTGTGTGTGTGGCAAAGGCCGGGACAGCTCTGGTGACATGCACAGTGCTTACAGCTGACAGATATCATCCATGGATCCCATGTATGTTATGTATTTACCTACTCATGTCTGCCGGGAAACTTAATTATTCAATAATTTTGAATCGATCCGATCCGGTAGGTATCATATAACTAATTAAACCAACTAAGCATTACTAGCTAGTAAGATAGATATAATGTGTAAGATGGTTTATTTTTTTTCCTCTAGAAAAAAAAAACAATGAAGGTGCAAATTCTATATTGCATAAATTTGTGTAAGCATTTAAAATCATAAATGATTTTAATTTAGAAAAAATGAAACCCGCTATATTATTCTAAATTCAGGTTCAAAATAATGAATCTCACTTTTTCAAAAAAAAAATGTACATTATTAATAATTGTACCTATTTTCTCTAACTAAGGTGATGGAAGGTTATAAAATTAGAATAGATTTATGAATTATAAATTATAATTTGAGATTAGATGAAAAAATAAACTGATACTAGAGAATTCTTAAAATATTATCATTGAATAAAAAAATCTCTAACACACACACATAAAAAAAATATCCTTAAAAATTGATGAAATTATCATCGATGCAATTGTGAGGGGGTTAAAGAGAATGATTAGGAGAAGCATCCTTAATTATCCAATTAATATACGACCGGCAACTTAAGACGTCAGACAACATGGCGAAAGAGGTCAGACAATCATTGAGAGCGGGCAGGTGGACGTTGTCCTCAATTGATTTCCTTTTCCATTCGAGTAGTCGACCATGCAAATTAATCAAAAAAAAAAAAGTGCAATGCCCCTCAATCCGTCTTGAACGGTGAAGAGGATGGTCACTTATAAACTCATGACCACCTCCGTATTTTGCTCATGTGGGACTAAATCCTTGGTCTTACCAAGGGGTCTTTACATTCTTCCCTCTTGAGGGCTCAAGGTCCTCGTTGAGTAGTCTCACATGATTCAAATGAGCACGCGAGGTTGGCTCTGATACCTTAAAGCATGCATGATATACATGTCGGGCATAAGTAAGTAATGATCAGTAACCTATCATAATAATAATAATGAGAGAGAGAGAGAGAGAGAGAGAGAGAGAGAGAGAGAGAGAGAGA